>VMDO01002576.1:0-42629 GCA_007922755.1 Pedetes capensis | reverse complement strand
AAAATGATAGGAGACCAGCAGAGTTGTGGCATGACATGAAAGATATCATTCAAGAAGGAAGCAAAAAGTTCTTAAAAGACAAGAAAAAAAGACCAAATTACATGTCAAAAGAGACAGTAGAACTTGCCCTTGAACGTCAAGCAGCTAAAGCAAAAGGAAGACATGATGAAGTTAAGGAACTAAACAGAAGATTTCAGAAGGCAGCTCGAGAAGACAAAAACAAATATTATAATGACATGTGCAAGGAGCTGGAGGCAGAAAACCCAAGGGGAAGAACACGTTCTGTGTTTCTCAAGCTTAAGGAAGTGAAGAAAAAATTCAAGCCTTGAGTGGCAGTAGTGAAAGACTCTACAGGGAAAATATTAAATGATGCAGAAAACATCAAAAGAAGATGGGAAGAATACACAGAGTCATTATATAAGAAAGAATTGGTAGATGACCAACCATTCCAAGAGGTTGCATATGAAGAGGAATCAATGGTATTGGAGGATGAAGTGGAATCTGCCTTGAAAGAACTGGCAAAACACAAAGCTCCAGGAATTGATGGGATACCAATAGAGGTGTTTCAACAAACAGATGCAGCACTGGAGGTGTTAACATATTTGTGCCAACAGGTTTGGAAAACAGCTACTTGGCCAACTGACTGGAAGAGATCCATATTTGTGCCTATTCCCAAAAAAGGGGATCCAACTGAATATGCAAACTATCGGACAATATCATTAATATCACACACAAGCAAAATTCTACTAAAGATCATTCAGAAGTGACTGCAGCAGTATATAGACAGGGTATTACCGGAAAATCAAGAGGGATTCAGAAGAGGGCAGGGAACCAAGGACATCATTGCTGATGTCAGGTGGATATTAGCTGAAAGCAGAGACTATCAGAAAGATGTCTATCTATGTTTTATTGACTATGCAAAGGCATTTGACTGTGTGGATCATAATAAATTATGGATAACACTTCAGAAAATGGGAATACCAGAGCACCTAATTGTACTCATGAGAAATCTGTTCGTGAACCAGGGGGCAGTTGTTCGAATAGAACAAGGAAACACTGCCTTGTTTAAAGTTGAGAAAGGTGTGCATCAGGACTGTGTATACATTCACCCTATCTCTTCAATTTATACGCTGAGCAAATAATCCGAGAAGCTGGACTTTATGAGGAAGAATGCAGCATCAGGATTGGAGGAAGACTCATTAACAACCTGTGTTATGCAGATGACACAACTCTGCTTGCTGAAAGTGAAAAGGATTTAAAACATTTACTGATGAAGATCAAAGATCATAGCCTTCAATATGGATTATGACTAAACATCAACAAAACAAAAATCCTTGTGAGTGGGTTAGCACACAACTTCACAATCAATGGAGAAAAGATTGAGGCTGTCCAAGATTTTGCTTTGCTTGGGTCAATAATCAACACCCATGGAAGCAGCAGCCAAGAAATCAAAAGACGCATTATTCTAGGAAAAGCTGTGGCAAAAGATCTCTTTAGAGTATTGAAAAGCAAAGATGTCACATTGAAGACGAAGGTGCATCTAACTCATGCCATGGTATTTCCAGTGGCATCATATTGTTATGAAAGCTGGACATTGAACAAGGAAGACAGAAAAAGAATTGATGCTTTTGAATTGTGGTGCTGGAGACGTCTATTGAATATACCATGGACTGCCAAAAGAACCAACAAATCTGTCCTAGAAGAAGTACAACCAGAGTGCTCCTTGGAAGCAAGAATGGCCAAACTGCGTCTTACATATTTCGGACATATAGTCAGGAGAAAACGATCCCTGGAGAACGACATCATGTTTGGGAGAGTGGCAGGTCAACGCAAAAGAGGAAAACCCTCCACCAGATGGATTGACACAGTGTCTGCAACAATGGGCTTAAACATAAATAAGAGCATTTGCCTGGCACAGTGTTTTGATCTGCTGTACATAGGGTCACTATGAGTCGGACTCAACTCGATGGCACCTAACAACAACAACAACAACAAAGGGTTGAACCCAGGGTCTGGCTCATACTAGGCAAGTGCTCTACCACTGAGCTGCACCCTTAGCCCTCTTTTCATTTTTATTTTATTTTTGAGACAGCTGCACAAGCTGCCTCTAGATTCAAACCCATGAAACTCCTGCTCCAAATCACTGGGATTACAGGTGTGTGCCATAGCACCTGGCTTGAAGCTAGCATTTTCCTAGCCTCCTTTGGAGAACAAACTGGAATTCAAGGTGAGATGGCTTGCCATCATTTGCCCAACTCATTAGTGATGAACTCATTATTCAAACTCAGGACTGATACCATAGGTGCAACTCCATCTCTCCACTCACCTGCTCTTTCCTGCTCAGAGTTCAGGCTTGTCAAATAAATCCATGATATGGACGAAGTCAAACACTCTTATTGTGTTCCCTCAATTACATTCCACAGTATCAGGGTGGACTTATTTTTACTTTAATGACATTGACTGCCTAAGCCTGCGTTACTGGATGGTTCCAAGATACACAGAATCTAAAACCCATGGGATCCAGGATCTGTTCTGTCATGAGTAACACCGTTGTTGCTAGGTGCCCTCAAGTCAGTATCTGACTCATAGTGACCCTACGTACAACAGGAGAAACACTATTGTCAGTGCTTCTCTACTGTTCATAGGGTTTTCAATAGCGGATTGATTTTTGGGAGTGGGTTGCCAGGTCCGTCTCCCAAGCCTACAGTGCCTGGTGTTCCCAGGTGGTCTCCCATCCATATACTAACGAGGCCCAACCCTGCTTAGCTTCTGAGATCTGACATGATCGGATGCCACAGGGCTATGGCTGCAGGCTAACACTAGTCCTACAGATACTCATTCCATAGGTCTTGAACAAGGTCACATTTGCCACCTTGTGACTGGTTGACTTTAACAGTGGTGCTGCCATCAACATTGAGTCAGACACTGCATTAACTGTGCATGAGTAGAACCAGAGTCTGATCCAAATGCACATTCCTCATATTAAGTTCAATGAACATAAACTTCCATGAAAGAAAGTTCGTAAAGGCAACATCATGTCCAGGTGCTGGTAGTAAAACGAGCAACCCAGCTTTCGGCCTATTAAAGGCAGAGCCCCTACCCCCTCTCTAGACACTGGACCAGCTGGCCAGAGCAGTGCAGTGGGGATGGGAGAATTCAGGGCCATCCTTTGAGGAGTCCCTGTAAGATACAAAGAGAAAAGAGGATTTTCACTGCTATTCTATTTCTGTTTATGAAAAGTAACTGTAAAATATATAACCAAGTCCTATTTAGAATAGGAAACACATTTTAGACCGTGTGGGCTTGGAATGCACTGCCTGGCTTCACACCTGTCTCATCCAGGCCTCGAAGTGGGAGCCAAACCTGTAAGTGGAGCAGTTACCTAACACGCTCCCCACCCAGGCCCATCTTCCCATTGTCTTTCTGGACGGGAGCACGGACATCAATGGCAAGAGACACAGACGGAAAAGAGGGGCTCAGGAGAAGAGAGAGGGAAGGGAAGGGTTGGGAGCAAATCCATACCAGCTGGCAAGGGGAACATCGCACCCTCTCTGTCACATTGGCAAGGTAATCGTGTTGAAGACAAGGCGTCAGCCTAGGCTGGTGAGGATGACATTGAGCCTTCCCTAATTCCAGCCATCAGAGCGAGCGCTGTCCGTCGTGCAAGCAGGACCGGAAGTTCCGGCCATGTCTCCCTAGTGGGAGGGGCAGGCCCCAGCGTGTGCAAGGCTCGCCTTCTTCTCGGCTCTTTCGCTTATGTTCTCCTGCAGGAGGCCTGTTTCCCATGCCACCTCTTTCCTGCTTGGTGGAAGGATGAGAGGAGCAAGGCTCTATGGGGCTCCCCATCTTCGGTCATGGCCTTCTGGGGTCTCTTACTCCATGTGGCAGCCTGGCCGGGGTCAGTGCCCTAGGCATAGTCTGGGCAGCTGGACCCTTTCAGTGCTTCCAGCTGACCTGTCTTCCCATGGTGGAGGCAACATCCACCCAGAAGTTTTCTGGTTGTGGACAGCCGTAGATAATAAAGATAGAGATTCAAGGTAATTTGGGGAGAGAGACGAGGGACATCTCACCTGGGCTTCCTGTATGTGGCTCCTCCCTTGCTCTTCGGTACCATTTTCATCAGCATTTCACATGGGGACACAGGGATCACTTCAGTTAGAGAAATAGGAACACTGACTTCCTACATGGCTGCTGCCTACAGCCTTACCACCGTGGCATCTGATCCCGTCAGATCTCGGAAGCTAAGCAGGGTCAGGCCTGGTTAGTACTTGGCTGGGAGACCCCCTAGGAACACCAGGTGCTGTAGGCTTGGGAGAAGGACTCGGCAACCCACTCCCAAAAAACAATCAGCCATTGAAAACCCTATGAACAGCAGAAAAGCACTGGCAATAGTGTTTTACCTGTTGTGCATAGGATGTCTATGAGTCGCACACCAACTCCACATCACCTAACAACAACAACACGTCTGTTGGTGTTTGTGCAAACTTCCCTCAGAATTGCAGAGAGGAAGCGAGTGAATTTCAAATCCTTGACCTACTCTAGGCTGCCAGACTTGGAGTGGGTGTGACCATGTCAGACTTCCTGCCACCAGAGTTCTGGTGGTGACCCACTAAGAACCTGATGGCCAGCCCCAAAAGAGGCACCAGCATTCTCTCCATTGCCATGGGATCTTAGGTCCCTTCCCCTCCCTGTGCCAACGACCCAGAGGCCTTTTGTGGGTTGACCCTGAAAATTGTTCCTGTTCAACATCTCACCCCAGACGCTTTAATGTAGATTTAATGTAGAAAGGTGGCACGGGCTGGGTGTGACCAAGCACCACAAGGATTGGCTCAAAGTCCAAGATCATCCCCAGGATTGGTTTCATTCTGAGGCCTCTCTGCGGCTCAGAGGGGGCCATCTTCTCCCCGCCTTTTCACATCATCTTCCCTTGATGGGTGTCTATGTCCCAATCTCCCCTTCTTCTAAGGACATCAGTCATAGGGGACTATGTCTCACCCAAACCTATTTTCACTTCCTTACCTTCTTAAAGGTCCTATTGTTGTTGTTGTTAGGTGATGTGGAGTCAGTATCTGACTCATAGCAACCCTACATACAACAGGGGAAACACTATTATCAGTGCTTCTCTGCTTTTCATAGGGTTTTCAATGGCAGATTGATTTTTGGGGGGTGGGTGGCCAGATCCTTCTCCCAAGCCTACAGCACCTGGTGTTCCCAGGTGGTCTCCCATCCAAGTACTAACCAGGCCCGACCCTGCTTAGCTTCCGAGATCTGACAGGATCCCATGCCACAGGGCTACGCTGCAGGCAAAGGTTCTATAAACATCAGGAATTAGGACCACGATGTATACATTTGGGGGTGAAAGGGAAGAATCCAGCCCACACCTCTGCGAGTGAGGAAATGAGATCTAGACCCTGTTCTAATACAAAGACAAATTCAAAACCACGAAAAATGAGAAATCCCTCTTCCCTCTGAGCGTGTCTGTGTCTTCACACTCACCTCATCACTCTGTCCCTCATGCCCAACACACTCCAGGCATGTTCTCCTTTTCAACTCTGAATTGAACCAGACTTTCTTTTGCCTTTGACATTCAATGCATGGACTCTTTCAAACCTTCTCCCTCAGTCTATCTTCTCCCTCAGCTGGCCACCCACCACTCAGCCTTCAAGTCTGAGCCCAAGCATCACCCCCTTAGGGAGGTTCTCCTGCATCCCAGCACAGGTTAGGTCCCATGGCTTTCCATGTCCCCAGCAACTTGCATCTTGCCATAGTGATATTTGTCACTTCTGGAGTCCTGTGGACACAGCAGTACTCACTGCTGGACAGTGAGCATCATTAGTGTGGGAACATCTCAGTCTCCTTCCCAGTGACCACTGCCAGTGCTGTCAGAATAGGCAAGGATCTGCTGCAGAGACAAGCATCCCCGAGGATGCCATGCTTTAACAGAAGAATGGTTTCTGTGTCATTCATGGGGCTTTGGGAGACTTGCTCATCATAGTCCAGGCTGGGGAAAGTTCCATCTTGATGTGGATTCCATAACCACACCCCAGGGGAAGAGTTCAGAAGGGTCTCATGCTGGCAATGGATAACTAGCTTGAACTCATTACCCAGTACTTCCACCCACAACTCCGTGGCTAATCCTACTGTTGTAGATTCATGACTTCTGCAAGGAGTCCAAAAGTGCAGAGTCCAGATATTGGTGAACAACGCTAATGGCTACCACAGCAGTGACTCCCAGAGCATGATGGGTCTCAATCTGTATGTGTTGGATGACGACAATAATAATAACAGTCCCTATCTACCACACACTTACTCTGTTCCAGCATGATTACTTTTTCACTGACATAAGAATTTATTCCTTCTTTGCAATGATAATACATGTCTTACGATGTCATCTAGCTTTACAAAATCTTGACTCCCTAGGCCCTGTTAGCTACTACTGAATTTCCCAGCAAATTACCTGGAAGTTATGCCTATCTTTGCT
This sequence comes from Pedetes capensis, assembly GCA_007922755.1. Taxonomy (NCBI): domain Eukaryota; kingdom Metazoa; phylum Chordata; class Mammalia; order Rodentia; family Pedetidae; genus Pedetes; species Pedetes capensis. The sequence goes on along the minus strand of VMDO01002576.1, from coordinate 36,148 downwards.
ACACTGGCTTTCTCCTCTCCTGTCTAAATTTCATCTCATTCCTATCAGGCTTTCAGCGCCTCTGCTCCCTTGAGATGGCTCTTATCCAAGTCACCTTTGGCCCATCTCCATCCAAGCTGGTGAGTCCTCTGTGCTCCTCTTACCCTGTCTCTTGGTGGCTTGTACAGGGTTGACTCTCTTCCTTTGCCCCTTTCCCCTCCAGGGATTCATGACGCCTCCCTCTCACTGGATTCCCCCATATCCCTGGCTGTAGTGCTCAGGCTCCTCCAGTCACCCCAGACCTCTGGGTGCTTCGTGCTCCAGAATCCTGCCCAGCTCTGGGGCTCCCCAGCCCCACTCTCCAGAATCTCACCCACTCCACAGCCTAGGCTGCCCTTTGGTGACTCCACTGTACATCCCCAGCACATTCTCCCCGTCAGCTGCTTCCTGGCATCTCCATTTGGCTGTCTACGGGCATCGAAAATTTAACATCCTCAAGTCAGAACCATTGACCTCCTCAGCTCCCTTCCCCACAAGTTGCCATCTTAATAAAGACCAGCACTGCCCACCCCTTTTCCCAAGACTTTGTCGTGGTCGTTAGGTGCCATCGAGTCGAGTCTGACTCCTTGCGACCCTGTGTATAACAGAAACACACACTACCCGACACTGTGCCATGCCTGGTACTATGCCAGTGCTTCTCTGCTATTCGTAAGGTTTTCAATGGCTGATTATTTTGGGAGTGGGCTGCCAGGTCATTCTCCTACTTTTGGGGTGCTGGGGATCAAACCTGGGTCCTCAGAGAGCGCAGAGCAGCCCTCTACCAACTGAGCTAAACCCTAGCCCCAAGACTTCAGTTCACCCTAAATCGCCCTCTTACCCTTACACTCCATGCCCAATCCAATGGCAAGCCATCTTAGCTCTGCCTTGTCCTCCCCTCACACACAGGCAGGCTGAATCCCACCTCTTCTCATCATTTCTAACGCCTTTCCAGGCCTCAGCCTATCTTAGCTGGAACATCACCACAGCCTCCTGGCTTGCCTTCAAACTCCTGAATTCCCTTCCCATTCATCCCAGATGAAATCCACCCCTGTGGGGTCCGCAGCTGCTCAGCAACCTAGCTGCGCCCCTGTGCTGGTCACTTTTCCACCCACTCCATGTGCTTCCTGTTGTAGTCACCTTTGACCCATCTGCCCTTCCAGTAGCAGATTCTTCCATCCCCAGACTCTCCTACTCGCCGTGCCTCCTGCTGGGAACACATTTGCCCCAGGACGTCCCATGGTGGCTCAGAGCTGTCAAGGAGCTAAGCCAATGTCACACAGCTAGAAAGGGAAGAGCCAAGGGAAAGGCCTTGTGTGATTCCCATTCCTGCCTCTGCACTGCCTCCCATGAGAAAGAAAAGGCTAAGTACATTATCTTTGCCTCCCTGCAATTCTTTTCAGCATTAAAATTCCATTTTCTTCTAAGTGTATCTTGGCAAAGGCCACTAAAAGGTCATCTAGCATCTATTCTCCTCTCTTAACTTGGGGACTAAGAGAGTCCTCTGCTGCTTTCTTGTCTGCAAAGCAAAGATAATACCTGCCGTGAGACTGTAAGAGATGTTTGACACTGTGTCTAGCACACAGTAGGGACTAAATAAATGTTAGCTTCCTTTCTCCCAGAAACTATTCACTGATACCATCAATGTTTACATAGCTGCGTTCCACGCTAGATGTTATGTGAAGTGGGATAGGATTCTGCTCTCTAGAGACCCAAGTCTTCATAGGGGACAGAAAGCATTTAGTCAAATATCTTTAATACAGGCCAGAGGTACAAGATGCTTAGACAGTGGAATCCAACAGACTTGAGTTCCATTTTTTATTCCCTCTGACCTGTCGTGTGATGTTGATGAAGTTACTCACCCTCTCTGACACTCGTTTTCTCCCTCCATCAAATGGAATCCACACCTAGATTCATTATTGTTTATAGGAATTAACTTAATAGACATAAAATATACAGCAAGCGCTCCCTACATGGAAGCTGTGAGGATTGTGTCAGCTGATGTTTCCTGAGCACTCACTACAGTTAACTCACTCCTTGCAGCAACCCTAACAAGTGAGGATCCTCATTTCCCTCACTATGTTGTTGTTGTTATTGTTAGGTGCCTTCAAGTCAGTATCCAACTCATAGCAATCCTGTGTACAACAGGCGAAACACTATTGTCAGTGCTTCTCTACTATGCACAGGGTTTTCAATGGTGGATTGATTTTGGGGAGTGAGTTGCCAGGTCTGTCTCCCAAGCCTACAGCACCTCATGTTCCCATGTGGTCGCCCATCCAAGTAGTAACCAGGCCTGACCCTGCTTAGCTTCCAAGATCTGACGGGATTGGATGCTACAGGCTTCCCTCATTATAGGATGAAGGAACCAGAGCACAGACAGGTGAAGCGCTTGGGCCAAGGTCTCCCAGGGAGCAAGTGGCTTGCAGCAGGGCCACGGAGTCACTCTCCTACCCACTGGGCCAGGCTGCCTTCTGCAGTAAGAAAAAAATGAGCTAACTGCCAGCCTTGGTGTACAATCTGGGAGGGCTTCTCGCAGCGGGCAGGCTGCGCAGCTCTGCGTTCCCCATAGACTGCTCCCTCTCCTCGCCATCCCTCATACCCTAGGAGGCTTGTCCGCCCACCCCCACAGCTGGCAGGATGGAGGTGTCTGTTTGGAAATTGCCCAGTAAAGTGTGTGCAAGCAAACCAGGCAGAATTGCTAAAAGACCAGAAAACATAAAATTCAAAGACAGCCTCTGACAGTGCAGAAATCAAGGAAGGCCTTATGCAAAAAACAACTCTGCTTCCAGCCAAACAGCGATTTAATCCGCCTGGTAATTTAGTGCGTCTGCACTTCCTTCCTCTCAAATAGGACCATCAGCCCCAGCGTGCGGAATAAAGCAGGGGACATAAAGGGCGTTCCTCCCTTGTGGGGTGGGGGGATGATGGAGAAGTTGGGGTCAAGTGCAAACCCCCATGTCCTGTACAGCCATTCTGGGCCTGCAGGGGACCCTGGGCTCTGCTAGTTGAAGAAGCCCCTTGGAGCACCGGGCGCAGTGGTGCACTTCTGTAATCACAGCAACTTAGGGTGCAGAGGCAGGAGGATCGAAAGTTCGAGGCAGAAGCAGTCTGTGTAACTTAACGAGACCCTGTCTCAAAAAGTAAAATAAATTGGGCTGGAGGTGCAGCTCAGTGGTCCAGCACTTTGCAAAGCATGCAGGCGCGAGGCCCTGGGTTCAACCCCCAGTACTGCCAAAAAAAAAAAAAGAAGCCCCTTGGAGAGGACAGGTCCAAGGCCACAGGAACAGCGCACGGGGCTCTGCAGGGACCGTGGACATTCCCCTCAGAAGCCACCTTGAGTCAGAAGAAGAGGGCACTCTGACCCGGCTGCACCCAGCCTGGGTGACTTTGGGCAGGTCCTCCTGTCTCTGGTTCTTCCTTCCTGCAAAAGAGATGGAAGAATGCCTGCCCTGTGGTGTGGCAGGGAGGTAACGCACCAGCCCAGAGATGTCGCCTTGGGCACACAACAGGTTCAGCAAATGCCGGACTCCTCCTTCCTTACGGCACTGGCTAGGAGAACAGGATCTGAGGTCTGCCTCTTTGTCCCCTCTAGATGGCCTTCAAGGTCTTCTCCCTTCCTGTGAGCACCCACCCTGACCCTACAGGCAGAGGGAGGCCAAAGAAATGTCAGGCTCGGAAAAACTGATTCTGAGGCTAAAGAAGCTGGGGGGGGGGTGGGGGGGTAGGAGGATGCTCCCTGCTGTGTCTCGGCATCAGTACTTTAAAGGCTCTGAAAAGGTCTGCAGTGAAAAGCTGTGCTCCACTTTATTTAAAGTTCTATTTGCCTATGGAACTTGCTTTTTGAAGGACATCATCTTTTAACACTTCTCCCAACCTGTACTCTGTGGAAATATGCTTTGGGTAATGTTCCCACGTGACAGGAAAGACAAAGATCAATATTATGTGAAAGGAAAAAAATGAACTTAATTACTATAAAGGTGGGTTGCTGACTCCTCCCACAGTCAGGCCTGGGATTTGCTGCCCCCATCTTCATATCCTGCCCATGCTTTCAGGCTTAGCTCACTGCCCCCGCTCCACAGAGCCTCCTCTGATCCCCCCTCCATAAGGGGGTTTAACCATGCCCTTCCCGCAGACCACAGGCATTGTTTCTGCCCCTTCCTTTAGGGACTAAACATGGTGTCTCATCTCAACTCTGTCCCGTCAGAATGTGAACTCCCTGAGAACAGGGACCTCGCTACAGCCCCAGGGCTTTGCACAGTGTCTGGACCTAGTACGTGTTCGGTGATGTTGGCCAAAGGAGGCAAAACCCCCACGCCGCCCGTCCATCTGAGAACCACGAAAACACAGGGGATTCTAGCTGGAAAGGACTCTGGGAGTTCACAGGACCCAACTCTGCAGTCACTGCATTCTATTCGTCTATTGGATAAGCATTTAATGGTGTACACTGTTGTTGTTAGGTGCCATCAAGTCGCATCCAACTCATACCGACCCTCATAGCGTTTTCCATGGCTGATTGTTTCGGGATTACCTTGGGAGTGGATTGCCAAATCCTTCTCCCATTTTTACAGTGATGGGAATCGAACTCAGGACCTCAGAGACTGCAGAGCAATGCTCTATCAACTGAGCTAAATCACAGCCCCAATGGTGTACACTAGGCATCTCCAACGTGTGGTTTCAGCATTTATTTCCTTCATGACTTCACGCTTAGTTCCCACTCTGAAGTTGGAAAGCAAGGTTGCACGTGTTACAGAGCAATACCTCATGCCTCTTTACAATATACTGGGATGGCACCGTAGCGTCAAATTCTAACCTTCAAACAAGCGTAAATATGTCACAGTCCATAACATGAGTCAGGTGAGTCCCGTTACCCACCATCTGGTCAGTTGAGTATAATCAGGTTGAATGAGAAGTGATTGAAAGCAGTTTAAAGCCACTGAGGGCACATCAAAGATTACCCTAAGAGATAAGTTTTTGGCAAGTAAACCGCAGCAATTGCCCATAATATTCTTGAAAAATCTAATTCAGCCCAGTTCTGGACAGTGCAAATTGACCATCACGAAATCCACTTGAGACCGCCCTAACAATGGCGGCCACTTCTATCAAACCAGACATTGATAGATTAGCTTTTCTGAAAACAAGGTCAAATTTCCCACTGTTTGAGATGGTTCACATTTCTCTAAGCTTTGTACTAAAAATAATTTTAAAAGCAGCCTTACTATGTATATACCCAATATCACATAATTTATGTGTGGCCCAAGACAAATCCTCTCTACTCCATGCGGCCCAGGAGAGTCAAAAGGTTGGACCCACTGGTGGATAGTCTGTGTGGCTCATGGGCCTGGTGTTCAGAACACAGAGAAGGGTGCGATGGAGTCTTTGCATTTACTCAGGTGCACATAAGAGGTATGAATTTTTTTTTTTCTTAGTGTCATGACCCTCATGAGATCAGAAGATGGTGACCCCCCGCCCCAGTTTTAAGTCCAGGAAACTATGGCTCAGAGGTGTTAATGAATTTGGTTACGGTCACCCACACACAGAGTGCTAGAGACCCAAGTGGGCCCCAGCCCAGCTCACCCAATCTGCCTCCCACCCCACCCATGTGAAAGGGAATTAATGGGGACCTGCCCCCATCTCCACTTGCCAGCCTCAAAAAGCCTCCTGTCCATTTTGCATTGATTTCCGTGGGTTGGTTTGTTCTTGATGCGTTTGCAGAATCTGAGATCCCAGCTGCAAATAAGGCAGATGAAAACAGAGGTCAAGGGAACGGGAGAGGCAGAGTCTTCCAGCAGCTCTCAGGACTGAAACCATTTCCGGCTGGCTCCAGTTTCTTATCTGCTGCATCCTTCGTTCCTCCATGGTAATGTTCCAGCCTCAACTCCAGCCCATCCATCTGCAGGCCCACAATTGGTGACGGGTCACGAAGGTGACCACAGAAATTGGGAGATCCCGAGATATTAATTTGCAGTCATCTTGCCCTGCTGTAATAACCGCTTAACTCACCTTCCTGCCTCTGGTCTTGATGCCTCCCCCAGCGCAGACGGTATAACAGCACCATGTGAAAGCCCTGAAACACAATCAGGAGCTCTTCAGGGGCTGCTTACAGTCTTTCAAAGAATGTCTCCATGGCTTCTGGGGCTCCACCACAGCTGCCTTCCAAATCTGAAGTCTCACTGCCTCATTTACCCTGGAATATGGACCTGTCCCATTGACTGGAAATGTGCAGGCATTTCCTGCTCCTTGTCCCTGGCCCTCAAAACTGCCCCTTCCTCAGGTCCCTAGCCCAGCAGTCATTGCTCATGGCCAGCATCAAGAGTGGCGTGCCTCTTTGTGCGCATGATTTTACCTTTGTCTCAGCTTCTCTGTAGCTCTCCTCTCTCTACCTGTACCCCTTATTCTGAGCCTACTGAAGACGGGGAGCTCTGCCAAGGCAATGGCCTTGCTTAGTTCATTTCTGTGCAGGCTATCCCTAGCAAAAAGCACAGTTGTTGCTGTCAGGTGCCATGGAGTTGGTGTGCAACTCATGGCGACCCTACGTACAACAGACAAAACACTATTGTCAGTGCTTCTCTGCTGTTCATAGGGTTTTCAATGATGGATCAATATTTGCAAGTGGGTTTCCCAGGTACTTCTCCCAAGCCTACAGCACCTGGCGTTCCCAGGCAGTCTCCCACCCAAGTACTAACCAGGCCCATCCCTGCTTAGCTTCTGAGATCTGACGGGATCAGATGCCACAGGGTTACAGCTGCAGGCAAAAGCACAGCTGCTGCTATTGTTGTTGTTGTTGTTAGGTGCCGTCGAGTCGGTATCCGACTCATAGTGACCCTCATAGGGTTTTCAATGGCTGATTGTTTCGGGATTGCCTTGGGAGTGGATTGCCAGGCCCTTCTCCCATTTTTGCGGTGCTGGGAATTGAACTTGGGACCTCAGAGACTGCAGCGCAGCACTCTACCCACTGAGCCAAATCCCAGCCGCTGCTATTGTTAGGTGTCCTCAAGTCAGTATCTGACTTATAGAGACCCTACATACAACAGGGAAACAAAATGGCGGATCGATTTTTGGGAGTGGGTTGCCAGGTCCATCTCCCAAGCCTACAGGCGTCTCCCACCCAAATACTAACAAGGCCCAGCCCTGCTTAGCTTCCGAGATCTGACAACATTGGATGCCACAGGGTTATAGCTGCAGGCAAAAGCACAGTAGATCTCAGAAAATGCTCATGGATAAGCCAGGTATAGTGGCACACACCTGCAATCCCAGCAGCTTGGGAGGCAGAGGCAGGAGGATTGCAAGTTCAAGACCAGAAGCAGTGTGCATAATTTAGCAAAACCCTGTCTCAAAAAAGTAAAAAAAAAAAAAAAAAAACAATGGGCTGGGGGTGTGGCTCGGTGGTCCAGCACTTGCAAAGCATGCAAGTGCAAGGCCCTGGGTTCAACCCCCAGTATTGAAAAAAAAAAAAAAAATTAAGAAAGAAAGAAAGAAAGAAAAAGAAAGAAAAAGAAAAGTAATAAACAAAAACACTCATGGATGAAGGAAGCCAGTTAGTACCAGCCTGTCCATTACAACAGTGTTTTGCATGATCTTCTGACCTCAGCAGAGCCCTCCAGAGACCCCAGGGGAAGAGAGAAGCTCCCCTATTATTGCTAACAGCAAAGGAGAAAGGCAGGCGAGAGGGGAACTAGTTTCTCCAGGTGAGATGAGGATTGCACTCTGCTTCCCCACCCAAGCACAGGTTTTCCATTTACACAATCACTTTTGTCCCTGTGGGTGGCCTCCGCCTCCGTGTCAGACCATTCCTGGCGACAGGCCCTGTGAGGACCCCAAGGCTCCACAGAGATACCAGTGCAAACCCTCACCAGTGCCACCTGTGACTCACCTGGGAGGGCCTGGCCAGCTGCGGCTTCGGGGCTCTGCTCAGCGGATGCCAACTGCTACCGCAGAGGGCACACGAGGGAGCCCAGAGCGAAGCAGCAAGGGCTGCGGCAGCTGCTGCCTGCCCTGAGCTCTTGGCACCTGCCAGGCTGACTTCCTCTCCAGATTTTCACCTGCCTATGTGGAGGTTTTTGCTCTATCAGGATAGCGGGTCAGGTTTATTCCTTTGCAGCCTCAGATGTCCCTCAGCTGCTGCTCCGAGCCTCGGGGTCATCACCCGGGTACCCAGCTGGTGACCCCGTGGAAAGGCCCTTCGGATGCATGTCTCGTCCTTGAATCAGCTCTGCTCCTTGCGCTGAGCAAAGAAGCCAAAGCCCACGCTCATCAAGAAAGGTCAAACACCCGCACTGTGTTTGTTCACGAGGGTGATATTTCACCAAAGAGCAGATGCTTCCTAAATGATAAATAAGAGCAGCAGCTCCCCGAGGGCCCCGGGGGAGGGAAAGGTCTCCACTCCATATGAAGCAGAGGCTCCAGTGAAGACCAGGGAGGAGGGGAGGGCAGACTTCAATTTATTGAGATGAAGGACCTCGGAAGAATGGGAAATGGACACCGTGCCTGGCACAGTCTGCCCCCCAGTACTGCCTGCTGAGTGGGTAGATGATAACTAAGAGCCATCGTTTATTGAACACTTGCTATGTGCCAGGCATTCAGCTAAATTCTTCCCTATGTTTTCTTATTTAATCCCTTGCACAACTCTTTGAGGAAACAGGCTCATAAAAATGGAGCCTCATGTCTAAAGTCATTCAGCTAATACAGGATGCATTAGCTGTGAGGCTGACTGCAGGGTCTGAGTTCTTCACCACCACGCTACAAGTGCACAGAGCCTATTAAACCCAGGCCTTGGTCTGAGCTCTGCCCGAGCCACATAGTGTTCTTGTTGTTGTTAGGTACCATTGAGTTGGGTCTGACTCATAGTGACCCTTACAGGGTTTTCAATGGCTGACTGTGTCCAGATTGCTTCAGGAGTGGATTACCACATCCTTCTCCCATTTTTGTGGTGCTGGGAATTGAACCCAGGTCCTTAGAGAGTGCAGAGCAGTGCTCTACCAACTGAGCTAAATCTCAGCCTCTGAGAGGAGAACCAGGCTACAAGGCTGAGCCCCCATGGGCTGGCCTGGCCCTGTCCCAGGGACGTTTCAGGGATCGGGGAGCAAGCTCACCACATCTTGGCCTCTCCCATGCCCACCCAGCTCAGGGACACCTGCCACTCGCCACACATACTCTCTGAGACCCCCAACTCCCAGGTGAGGCAATGGTGTAAGGCTCAGAGAGGTGGAAGAGGGGAACCATGTCTCCAAGAGCGATAGGCAGGTGACCTCAGGAGTCACCCGCATTGGGGTGAGGCCAGAGGCAGCCGGGTACCTATGTATTCACCAGTGAGTGTGTTGCCCGGTGGACTCTGCCAAGCACATGCACAACCCAAGGTGGTAGCTGGATTCTCCATGACCATGCTTGCTCTCTCATCTACATTAGTCTGTATTTCTAATATGAATGATGTTCTTCAGAGGTGCCATGTTTGTGCAGTGTACCACCTGAACATCTGTTTGAGTAGCTCTCGAAGTCCAGCAAAAAGTCCTGTGTATCAGGCTCTGTCTCCAAGATTTTCGGGAGGATAATAGGAGATAAGAGGTGGAAAAGCACTTTGATCCTCGATTGTATTATTATTGTTATTTCTACTGCCCTGAAAGAATGTCCCTCCTGGGTCTTTGAATCACCTCCTAGACTATTTCTTCTCCTATTGACTTTGGATTCCCAAGAGACAGTCACATTTTCAAGCAGGTTTTAGCTGCTGGAGATTGGTGACATGGTGATAGAATGACAGACCTAGAAGGCACTCTTGGGAGCATCTGCTCACACTTCCTATGGGTGGGGAAACTAAGCGCACAGAGAGGTGCAGTACCTGGCCTAAGGACACACAGCAGGTTAGCATAAGCCCTTCACCGTGACCCACTGGCATGGTGCTGGCCAACGGCTCCAAGGTGGGAATGTTATTCAGGGTTCACAGAAGGTCCTGCCTCACTGTCCACTGTCAGCAGGCATCTCCAGGGATCCCCTCATCTCTGCCACCCATTCTGAGGGAATCCATAGGCGTTGAGTGGCTCCTCGGCCCCCCTCTTGGCAGCTGCATCAGCAGGCATGAGCGGCGGGCCCGGAGCTTGCCAGGAAGGAAGTAAACAAGCATCGGGACAAGGGCATCCCCGCACCCCGTCTCGGCTGCCTCCGGTGTTCAAAAGACAGTTAACATTTCACACAGAACTCTTGACAGAAATACACTATTTTGTGCAGAGTTCCTGACAGGCTGGCAGGAGAGTCTCCCGAGAAACAAAAGGAGATTTATTGGGAAGAGAAGAGAAGGTGGTTTGGATTGTGTAAGGAGTGGAAGCGTGCAGAAGAAAATGGTTCTGGTAGAAGGGTATGCCGGCCAAGCGGCAAAGAAAACACTGACATTTTCGATCCATCTTGCTCAACAAACTACACCTCTGTGATGCCTTTCCAAAGAGAATGATTTAATTCCCCCGCTTTACAGGCTCCTTGCTAGTGCTGCCTGCTAAAGATGGGGAGCGCAGTTATAGCTCTATCGCTACAGAGGCTGCCTTGCAGTGAGAGACTTTACGATCAGAAACGCCATTATGAGACACACTCTTCTTCATGCCATCCCGTGTCTGTCCTGTTCCAAAAGCTGACAGGAAACTTCTCCCTGTGCAGGGTCCATGTGGCCTTGGGTCCCTGCCTCAAACCTAGCGCTGAGACTATACTATTGTTGTTAGGTGCCATTGAGTCATGTCCAACTCATAGCAACCCTCATAGGGTTTTCAATGGCTGACTTTCAGGATTGCCTCAGGAGTGGATTGCCACATCCTTCTCCCATTTTTGTGGTACTGGGAATTGGACTTGGGACCTCAGAGACTGTAGAGCGGCACTCTACCAACTGAGCTAAATCCCAGCCCTAGGACTGAGACTTTGTGGAGTAAATCTTGTGGAAGGGGAGAAAAGAACAAAGAGGGTGTGGTCACTGCCCTGCAGAGCTCAGAGTTTGGGGCCCAATGCAGGAATCAAGTTACACCACAGAGGCCAACACCTGCTGTGACCATGGTCTGTGCACAGTACACCTCGGGGAAAGACTAGGCTCCCATGCTCTGCAAAGGCAAAACAGCAGTGACTTTGAGCTGTGTCTTGAAAGGTGGGTAGAGGGCTGTGGGGTGGATAGGGAGCCAGGGGGGACTCAGAGACCAGTGATCCTGGGGAAGACCTCCTGGGAGAGCAGGGGATGTTCAGCAGGGCTGGGAAGCTAGTGGAGGGCGGGGTGAAGAAGGCTCCAAGTGCCTAACTGGGGAGCTGCAGTTTTGACCTTGGACCCCATTTAGGGAGGTTTGTGAGCAGGAACACAAGGGCTTTGTGGGAACCTCAAGAAAGCATCCTGAGCTGGCAGAGATCCCAGGCAGGGTATGCGGGCAGAGGCTGCAGGCCCAAAGCTGTGAGTTCAGAGATTGTGGCTTTGAGGAAGGAAGCAGGCAGCCAGACTAGGATCAGGAGATACTACTGGAGAAATAAAGAGAGGGAGGGAGATGGACAAACGGACAATATTTCCAGTTCACACAGCTGAGAAGCTGCTGGTGCTCTCGGCTGAATTTGGAAATAAGGTTGAGAACCAATCTCCAGGGAAGAAGCAATGAGCTCAGAACTGCCCCCTTCCTGGCCTGCTGGGAAGTGTGTGTTCCACTACTAAGTATTACTACCTGCCACTGGCCTGCAGCCGTACCACTATGGCATTCCATCTCGGAAGCTAAGCAGGGTCGGGCCTGGTTAGTACTTGGATGGGAGACTGCCTGGGAATACCAGGTGCTGTAGGCTTGGGAGAAGGACCTGGCCACCCACTCCCAAAAAACAATCAGCCACTGAAAATCCTATGAACGGCAGAGAAGCACTAACAGTACTGTTTCACTTGTATGCAGGGCTGCTGTGAGTCAGACACCAACTCAATGGGATCTAACAACAATAACCTGCCACTAGAAACACACACTCTGTCAGGGATGGAGATGTGGGTATAAATGATGTAGCGCAAGACAGACAGCAGTGCCTTTCAAGATAGAGACCTCTGGAAGGCCAAACCAAGAAGATGGTCCTCATTAGAGAAAACAGAAAAGGCTGCCTAGAGGGAGGGGTGTTAGATTTTAGCTGTGAAGGATGAATAGGAGTTCAACTTCAAAATGTGAATGCAGAGCATGAGCCAAGGCCATGTGAGACAGTAAGTAAGGCTGCTGTTGTTGTTAGGTGCCGTGGAGTTGCTACCCAACTCATAGCAACCCTGCGTACAACAGGCGAAACACTATTGTCAGTGCTTCTCTGCTGTTCATAGGGCTTTCAATGGCAGATTGATTTTTGGGAGGGGGTTGCCAGGTCTGTCTCCCAAGCCTACAGCACCTGGTGTTCCCAACCGGTCTCCCATCCAAGGACTAACCAGGCCCAACCCTGTTCAGCTTCCAAGATCAGATGGGATCAGATGACACAAGGCTACGGCTGCAGGCAGTGAGTAAGGCAGTCCGTTAATAACATAGGGGAATGGAGAGGAGGGGAGAGAGAGAAAGCAGGGAATACCGGAAATGCCAAGAAGTATGCTGGTCCTGGGTTAGCAGCCCGGTGGGAAGCCACAGAAGGGATCTAAGCAGGAGAAGGACCCTAGACTTCACCAAGTAATGGCTGACAAGAGCAGAGGCCCAGAGCTAGGAAAGGGAGCTTGGAATGGGGAAAACGACCTTCTGAGCCGCCCGTCCATCCCCACAGGGCCCTCCGTTCCGGGGCTCATCACAACCCTCTTCTGGGACCAACTCAGGCCAAGCTCTCAGAACTAATCATTTTATGTAGAGTCTTGTGTAAAACCAGGTTGGATTAATTATTGATGCAAACATAGGCAAATGAAAGCTCGCACTGGCTTGGCAAGGTTCCCCTCAGCAAAATTAGCTTACGCAGCTCCAGCTGACTCCTGGGGAGAGGCACATGCCCATCAGCGGCTGCCGACCCACCCTCAGGGATACACGCTTGGAGGGGCTTTGAACCTCTGGCTTCAGATCTGTGCCCAGAATGGCAGCCGCTTTCAGATGCCATCTGGGCTGAGGGTGGGGAGCAGGCCCGGAAGAAGCAAAGAGCTCGCTTCTGCTCCCAGGCCTCCTGTGGATTCCCTCGTAGCCAGGCCGTGCGCAGAAAACAATATCAGTGATAACAGCCTCTCACATCCAATTCCGTCCCATTTAATTAAACGGCTTCAGCACTCACAAATTGCAGCAATGGATGTGAGCTCATGCCAGACACGCAGCTGCAGACCCGCACCGTAAGGCTCTTCGCAAGGTGCAGCAGAGGCCAGGTGACCGACCACCACCAGGCAATCCCAGCACCAAGTGATGCAGAGGAATGGAGGAAACGAGCCACAGTCCACAGGGCCTCCTGGAAGAGAGGAGCTCCATTCAACTGTTCCTCTGACAGGTATTTACTGAGGTTCTGCTATGTGTCTACAGCCTGCAGCCATAGCCCTGTGGCATCCGATCCCTTTAGATCTCGGAAGCTAAGCAGGGCTGGGCCTGGTTAGTCCTTGGATGGGAGACTGCCTGGGAACACCAGATGCTGCAGGCTTGGGAGATGGACCCAGCAACCCCCTCCCAAAAGCCAATCCGCCATGGAAAACCCTATGAACAGCAGAGAAGCACTGACAATGGTGTTTCCCCTATTGTACATAGGGCCGCTATGAGTCAGACACCGACCTCTGGCACCTAACAACAGCAACACTATGTGCCTGGTCCTATCATGGGTGTTGGAAAAGAGGGAAAAGAGGTGGTCTTAACAATGAAGGGACCCTGGGAACACAGAAGAGCAAAGAGACAACAGCATGTTGGGGCACTCTGTGTTTGCATGGGGAATCTCATTCTAGGGCCCAAGAGAGTCTCAGAGGGAAAATGGACCACAGGAAATAAGAGTGCCCACTTTGCGGTGCATTGGAATCCCTTGCCTTGTAAGTCCTTGCTGAGAGTTTAGACAGACGTCATCCTGAGGGGCTGGGAGCCAGCGTGGGAGGGGGGGGAGTCAGCAGGGAATGTGATTCTCAAGCACACCTCATGGCGCAGGTACCATGACAGTACTGAGAAGATCTTGCAGGAGACAAGATATCCACACTCCCCCTTCAGCCCCTCCCAGGGGGTCTTCCCTGCCTCTTAGCCTCATGGGGGTTCTAGGAAGTGGACAGACCAGAATAAAGGCACTAAGCCTGAATAAAGACAGACCTGAATGAGGGCACCAAGCCGGTAGTAGGCCAACTAAGAGGGGAAAGTATTATCCCAACATCGGAGGATCAAGGCACTTGGCCATGTCATGGCCTGAGGCAGCGTCCCCTACCTGAGCAATGGGCACAATGCAGCAGGTGCCATCTACCCACCAGGCCGGTCATGAGATCCAGAGTCAAAGGATAGGTGTACAGCAGGCATCCGACACATCTCAAATGAACGAAGCCCAATGGAAGTTCTCTTTGGACTGAAAGGCAACGTACAACGTAAGAGGCAAATATCTTCCTCTCCAGCTCTCAGGCTCCTCGCTGGCCCTGTGCATCCAGCATCCGTGGTTTCTGCTGTAAGAGATGGACAATCGATCGCACTTCACATCTTACAAAAGGGAATGGGGATCGGCCCTAGTGTCTGCTGGGGACTCTTTCATTCGCTTATTTATTCAGCAAATATTTATGAGCCAGGCACTGTCTTTGGACACTGTGGTTGTAACGATGAATAAAACACATCCAGTCACCTCCCCCTTGAACCTGACAGTGAGTGGAGAGATGGATAGGAGTGAAATCGTGTCTCAAGTCATTATAAACGACCCACTGTGATAAATGGGTCCCACAAGAGAAACACAAGAAAATGTAAGAAATAGAAGAAAATGGCCATGTGTTCACTTCCCACCCTGGGGCCTTTGCCTGTCGTTTCCCTGTCTGGACGCCTCCCGCAGTGTTGGACGAGATTGGCTCCTTCCTGTCTCCCAAATCTCAGCTTAGACACCATCTTCTCAGAATAGCCTTCCTCCAGCATCCCCCCAGCCTCTCTCTGACAGGACCCTGTTTCCCACCACACACTCATCCTGATCTGATGTCTCCTTCGTTAAAGTATTGCTTCATTCCGGTGTTGCCTGTTTCTGCCTGGTGGACCTGGGAGTCCACTGGGAGCAGGATCATTTCAGAATTCCCAGCCTCTACAGCAGAGCCTTAGCCCGAGCTTGAGTCAATCAGCAAAGGGCACAGCCAGACCGTGAGGGGCAGAAATTCCTATTGGTGGTAAAACCAGAGCTTCCCACCTAGAATGTCCTTGGATAGAATCACCTGAGAAAATAGGGCCTAACTGGGTGTGTGGGCTGGGATTTAGCTCAGTTTTGGTAGAGTGCTGCTCTGCAGTCTCTGAGGTCCTGGGTTCGAATCCCAGCACCGCAAAAATGGGAGAAGGACATGGCAATCCACTCCTGTAGCAATTCCGAAACAATCAGCCATTGAAAATCCTATGAGGGTTGCTATAAGTCAGATAAGACTCTATGTCACCTAACAACAACAACAACCAGGGGTGTGTGTGGTACTGGGAAATTGAACCCAGGCCCTCACACTTGCTTTGCAAGTGCTCTACCACTGAGCTGCACCCCTAGCCCATTTTTTACCTTTTTTAAAAATTTTGAAATAGGGTCTCACTAAATTGCACAGGCTGCCTCTGGCCTAGAACTTGCGATCCTCCTGCCCACACATGCTGAGTCAGTGGGAACACAGGTATGCACCACTGTGCCCAGTTTAGGGCCTAGCTTCAAATGAGAAAAGATCTACAAAAATATATGAGCTGTCATGAATCATCTGTCAAATGGGATTAATCATAGAACCTGCCCCCTTGAGTGGTTATAGAATATGCTTCGAATGGTCTAGAAATGCTTCTGTTATTGTTAGTGTCATAATTGAGGTTATTGTTGTTAGGTGCCATCGAGTCAGTATCTGATTCATAGTGACCTGCATACAACAGGGGAAACACTATTGTCAGTGGTTCTCTGCTGTTCATAGGGTTTTCAATGGCGGATTGATTTTTGGGAGTGAGTTGCCAGGTCTGTCTCTCAAGCCTACAGTACATTGTGTTCCCAGGCGGTCTCCCATCCAAGTACTAACCAGGCCCGACCCTGCTTAGCTTCTGAGATCTGATGGGATCAGATGCCACAGGGCTATGCTGCAGGCATAATCAAGGTAGTAGTGGTAATAAGGTGAGTTTTAAAGCTACTCAAACATGACTTCAAAAATCGCCAGAGAGATTGACTAATTACTGAAGCCTTCAGAGCCTCCTCCTTTGTAGATAAGAGGATTCCTGTGCTAGCTCAGTGTGGCCATCCAATATTTTCTGTATACTCCCAAACAAAAAAGTGTAGTCAGCTAAAACAAACCAAGGGTTTGAGAATAGACTGATGTGGGCTCCAGTTGTGACTCTTCCCTTGTGGTGGACTCGAATCTGAAAAGGCTACTAAGTCTCTTCATGTAGGACATGAGGTTAAACCCACCGCTCTGCGAGGTTGTCAGCAGCCTGAGATGATACCGTGGAACACCACACATTACACTCAGTTGTCACGCCGTAAGTGTTCTGTAAATGTCAATCACCTACTCTGTGCTTCCTCCAATGGAGAGGGACTGCCAAAGTTCTCCTGGGCTCCCTGAAGACCTTTTATCTCCCATATTCACCCCTAATTTGCTGGATGACTTTGGGCCACAAACCCACCCTTGCTGAGCTTTGGCTTCCTAGCCGCTAATGCTGGTGTAGCCAATTTTTTTTCTAACTTAATTATTCCCTCTGAGAAAGTGCCTCATGGTGCATGTACTAAATTAAAACATTAATTAAAATAAAAGATGAGCTCAGCAACAATTAAAATGGGAGAAGAAATATGTAATGAAAGAATTCATGTGTGTGCACGCACACGTACCTCACACCCCAGCCTTCACCTCAAAACCCTCAGGATCCAAGAATGACCAGGGACAAGTTCTCGAAACCATGTAGACTATCCAGCATACCACAGACTTTCAGCGGATATGCCCTGCAAGAGTCGCAGGGTAGCTGTTTTGAAATGTTAGCAGAATTCAGCTTTTTCCACATTTATTCTTTCAAACAAAGGCACGTGGGGAGATGGAGCAGGGCATTGGTGCAATGCACAGAGACATTCCTCCTTCTTTAAAGAAGGGTTTTGTCTTGTAGTTGTTCCTTGTTTTGTTTTGTTTTGATGTGCTGCCCCATGTCAGCCCATGAGCCAGGCTCTGGGGATGCAGAAGTGGCATTGTAGCCCCTGTCACCAGAAGGGATCCAAGTTCAAGGATCAGGCAAAGTGGTGCCATCTTGAAGCTGGGGTCATAGGTTCCCACTGGCCCGGCTTCTGTCCCATGGGCTCTCTCCAGGAACATTATGTATCTCTCTCCTTTAGCCTGAGCCAAGTCATTTCCTGTGTTAGGATGGTCTTTTTTCCATCATTACATTGCCCCTTGCCTGCAGCCATAGCCCTGTGGCATCCGATCCCGTCAGACCTCGGAAGCTAAGCAGGGTTGGGCCTGGTTAGTACTTGAATGGGAGACCGCCTGGGAACACCAGGTGCTGTAGGCTTGGGAGATGGACCTGGCAACCCACTCCCAAAAATCAATCCACCATTGAAAACCCTATGAATAGCAGAGAAGCACTGACAATAGTGTTTCGCCTGTTGTACATAGGGTTGCTAGGAGTTGGATATCGACTCGACGGCACCTAACAACAACAACACCTTGCCCCTTATTCAAGGTCCTGCTCAGAATTACCTCTCCTGGGAAGCTCCCTTGACCAAGTGACCCTGCCCAATGGTGCCGTCTCCAAGCTCCTTCCCTCCAAATGCCCCATCCTTTCCCAGACACACACTTTCTGCTCGGGTGTTGATGCCTGTGTTTTCATAATGACACCTCACTTAATGAGTAACATTCAGAACCAAAGGAAACCCCACCAATGACCCATCCCTGCCCCTAGTTCACACATGTGGGCCCCAGAGAACCAATGAGCCCATGGCAATACATGGTAGGGAGCAGAACCGGATTGAGGTCCAGGTCTTTGGCCCCTAGGACATGCTCCTGATTCTGCTCACCAAGCATCCTTACCCCCCTACATATCACACACACACACACACACACACACACACACACACACACACACACACACACATTAATTGTCCTGTTCCTCCAGGTCTCTGGGTAACACCCGAGACACTGGTATAGCTGGCAGGATCAAAAGGATGGAGTGACCAGATTTTGATCTCCAGCATCCCAGCAGCAGAAGACTGTGGTCACCCCCAGGACCTCCCCAATGGAACACGTTTTGCAAATATCACCTCCTCCAAGAAGCTTTCCTGATTAGTCCTAACCACCCTGAACTCCCCCATGTGGTTCGACAGCTTCACTAGGAGAGGGCTGATGGATTCTTACATCCCTGGGCTCCGCAACTCCTCCAATCCCAAGGGGATTGTGGCTTCAAGCGTCAATTTCCTATACCTTTGTGATGAATGAGACTTGGAGCCCAAACTGGATTCCACATCTGCTCCTTTATTCTCCAACCTATCAAGTCATAACAGAAAGGACAGCCAGTCAACATGGAGCCCAGAACTTGGGGTTGAGTGTCTTATGGGTCCTTCTTGCCTGAGCCCCTGATCATAGGGGGCTGCTTCTCCTCCCAGCCCTAGAAAGGGCTGCCCATGGCCAATGGGGAGGGCACTCTCGTGAGAGACTGGAGGAGCAGGTATGGCCTGGGCCCCCAGTCCCAGACCCAGGGGTCTCCTCTTATGTTTTTGTGGCCTTTTGGAGGGGTGCCAATAATCTGTCTGCAAACACTAAACAGATGTCCATATGGAGCCAGGCTCCACTTCACACCTTGGTAGGTTGAGAAAGGCCTTGAATAAATTTAAAGATCTCTAGGCTTTACACCTAGGCAGCAGGACTCTGGGATCACATCACTTTGGCTAATATAGCTTTCTTTTCTGATTTAGGCAAAGTCACATCCGTGGGTCAACCAGCATTCCTAGCCATCCAGCAGTGCCCTCTTAGGGTAACCTCCATTCACTGTTTCTCCTAGGAAACCATGCCTTTATCGCCAAGGATGTTAAAGGTCCATGTCAATTGGAATAACCATTCCTCATGGCCTCCTTGCTAAGCAAACTGCACAGGATAAGGAAATGGTGGGAGGTTCAGAATTGAGGAGGCCTGAATTCAAACCTTTGTTCTCTCCCTTCCTGTCTGTGGGGTCTAACACAAATAACCTAACATCTCTGAGCCTCAGAAGTCTTATCTGGGAAGTGAGAATAATAGTGCTGGCCTTCGCACACTTTTGTAAAGAAAAGTGAGAAAATCTAAGTGAGATGCTTGGCACAGTGTCTAGTATCTAGTAAGTGCTTCATAAATATTAGCGATTATCACCGGCTGTGTTATCATCATTATCTGCATCATAATCATTAGTAGTAACAATAGTAACATTAATCATTCGTATAAATTCTGTGTATATTTTGCTCTAAGAGGCTTCTGCCAACAGAAAACCCACCAAAGTCTGAGTGTTCCTCCAATACAACCCTGAATGTCCAGGCTCCCGCTGTTATAAAGCATTCACCGAAGCTCCTATGACATTTTAACTTAACATTTATTGAGCACTTACTATGTGCCAGACTTTATGACGAGCATCTACAAAGATACATAAGTCTACCCCTGCCCACCGTCTGCTGGGAAACAGACAGGACAACTCAGAATGACAGATTCTCATAGGAACAGCTGTCATCCTTCATGGCATTACCTCCAATATCACCTCCCCCAGAAAGCTTCCCAGATTACTTCAGCATCCTGAATTCTCTCCTAAGATGACTCCGCTGTCACGTGGTTCAGCAACTCCTGAGAAGAAACAACTATTCCTTATAGTCTCCATACACTGAGCTCTGCTAGTCTCAAATGGGTGATACTCTATGAATCCATTTTCTTTCCTCTTTGATAAATGGGACAGTCCATGGCAATTGGATGCAGCTTCTATTCCTTAGATCCCTGACCTCACACCATAAAGGAAGAACATCTTCACCAGGAGCCCACCAGGTCAGTTTCATCTCACCTTTGAGGACTCAGATGTGCCTCTCCTCTTTGCAATCCCAAATGTCCCCATCCCATAGTAAGGCTGCCTCCTGAGACTCTCATGCTGGCTGTACAGTGTGAATCACAGTGGTAACACATAGAAGGACCCTCAGCAAGTCACTTCTATCCTTTCCTGGTCCTTCTCTTTGGAAATTCACTGGCCATTCACACATCCCTGCAGAGCCTGGACCCCAGGCAGAGCTGGACAAGTCACATGCAATTAAAATTCCACTACCTTTGCTAAGCAAAGCACAGTACATTTACTAATATAATTACACTGCAATTGTCGAAGTCAGTGAACAATGTGCGTTTATGAGGAAGTGTCCTCAATAATTATCACCCCTCTGTCTTCCTGATCTGCAGTATCACCTACCAAGGACTTCCTGCCATTAAGAGGAATAGCCTGACATTGCCCAAAGAAATATAGAGTGGGTGTCATGGCTTGAATCTTTGTGTCCCCTCCCCAATGCATGTGAAAATTTAACCCCCAGTGCAGCTGTATTATGAGGTGGTGCCATTCACAGGTGACTAGGCCAGCTGTAAGGACTCCTGGGTGGAACCTTCTGTCCCCTTCTGCCATGCAGAGCGAGGCTGCAGAGTTTGTCCCCTTCAGAGGATGCAGCACAAAGCGCCATCTTGGAAGCAGAGAAAGGCCCTCACTCGACACTGAACTTACCAGCACCTTGACCTTAGATTTCCCAGCCTCTAGAACCATGAGAGGGCTGAGGTTTAGCTCAGCTGGTAGAGTGCCGCTCTGCAGTCTCTGAGGCCCTGGGTTCAATTCCCAACACCGCAAAAATGGGAGATGGACACGGCAATCCACTCCCAAGGCAATTCCCAAACAGTCAGCCATTGAAAACCCTATGAGGGTCGCTATGAGTCAGACATGACTGGACCACACGTAACAACAACAACAACAACAGAACCATGAGAAATAAATGTGTTCTTTCTACACTGCCCGCTTGTAGGAATTTTGTTATAGGAGCAGACTACACCAGCGGGAGCCCAGGGAGGCTTTCATTTTTCCTTTTTGGCTCATCCAGCTCTCCTGAGGGTGGGCAGAGGAGAGAGAGGAGAGAAAGTCTAGACACTCCTACCTCTCTTCTGCATTCCACTAGCATGAGATGCAGCTCATCCTGTGGGGACAAAAGGTCAGGATCCGAGTGCGCGAGCTTCTGATACACTTACCCCACCTGCACTCACCAAAGCCTTTGTTGTGTTCTATCTGCAGGGCCCTGGGGATTCCAAGGCAATGACCTCAGGCTTTGAGCCCTTTTATGAAATCAGAAGCAAAGCAAGACACTACCCCTGCCCATGGTGGTCCCCCTAGCAAAGCTATGACAAAGGTGACTTCCCACGCTAGTGCTGCCATTTGGTCCAAAGCAGTGCCAGACCCTCGTCCACCTAACCATAGCTCCAGTCTGCAGTGCCCTCAGATCTCCAGATCTTTGTCACGTGTCATCTGTCCTCTCATTCTCACGCTGGCTCCATTGGGGGAGTATTCTTCCCAGTTTTCAAGGTAGGAACAGGGGCTCAACATGCTAAACTGACCGGCCCAAGAACACTCAGCTGGGAAGTTGTGGGGCTGGAATTCCGGCCAAGTCTCTTCTGAACTCATTCTCTCTCTCATGAGAAGGGGGAAGAGTTTTCCAAAAGGAGCTTCAGTGCCACTCTGACACTGACTGAGTCCTGAGGGGGCACCTCCTGCAAGTCACTTCACTAGTTCTCCTCACAGGACCCTTGGGAACCCCCACATTGTAAAGAATGGGTTACGGCTGGGATTTTTGGTTGATTTTTTGGCTTTTGCATCAGACGATAAGCTGGAGGACTGCATTGATTTTGTCCACCAATATATCCTCATGACCGAGACAGTGCTGGGCCCGTAGAAGTGTTTAATGAGAACTTATCAACCAGTAGCTTGAATGGATAAACAAACAATCAAATAGGTAGATTGCATTAGCTGGACGAGACTGTTCCTCCATTTCCCGCTTGCAAATTAGCAAATATCATATTTGGTACACAGGGCTGTTGAGAGACTTGAAGATAAAGCACACAAAACATGTAGCTTAGTGCCCGATGCATTGTTGTTAGGTGCCATTGAGTCAAGTCTGACTCATGGCGACCCTATGTACAGCAGAATGAAACACTCCCTGATTCTGTGCCAGGCACACGATCTTATTTACGTTTAAGCCCATTGTTGCAGACACGGTGTCAATCCATTTGGTGCATAGTAGGTACTTAACAGACAGGAGCTATGATTGTTGTTGTTAGATGCCTTCTAGTCAGGTCCGACTCATAGTTAACCTATGTATGACAGAATGAAACACTTCCCCACACTGGGCCATGCACATGGTCTTTTTGTGTTTGAGCCTATTGTTGCAGCCACTATGTATCTTCTCATTTTGAGTCATGCCACATCAGCAACTGGAGGTCCCAGGGGCTTTGCTCCATTCTCATCATTAAGGTTGGCTCTACTTTGAGGGGGCAACTCTTCCCTAGTCATCTCTTGAATGCCTTCTAGCCTAGGAGGCTCATTTGCCAGCACTGTATTTGACAGTGCTTCTCTGCTATTCATAGGATTTTCAGTGGCTGATTGTTTTGGGAGTGGGCTGCTGGGTCCTTCTCCCTAGTCTGTCTTAGTCTGGAAGCTCAGCTGAAACCTGTCCACCATGGATGGCCCTGCTGGTACCTGAAATACTGGTGGCATAGCTTTCAGCATCACAGCAGCACACAAGCCCCCACAGCACGACAGCTGACAGACACGAACAACAATTCTATTTAGTGAATTCACACTCCCTTCCATACCACCTCTGACCTGAAGCAAATGTGGATTTCAGCAGCAGCGCTGATGGGACATGGACGGTTGCCTGGCATGCTCATGCCAACGGGGATGTCTGTCGGTGAGTCCTCTGCAGATTGGAGCTGAGCTGCTTAATTACTGTCTCCCCACGCTGCGCTCACTAGTGCTGCTGTGATGATTTCTCATGCTCAAACTCCACTCCTGGGTCCTCAACACTGTCAGGAAGCACAGCAAGAACTCAGTTCCTCCAAGGGCTGTTACCATCAAGGAAGACCACAAATGCACTCTCTCAAGCTTGAGTGAGCTGATGGAAGCACTGTTCTAGGAGCCCCAGAGGCAGACCCTCCACTCAGTGAATGCCTCATGCAACCTGCCCTGCCTTCCCAGGCTCAGTCTGCCAATCTATAAAATGCAGAAGATGATACCCAACTCATAGGACTGAGAGGCTCACATGAGAGAGTGTTGAAACCAATATGAATCTCCACTAACACAGATGGTCTCTGCAGCCACAGCCCTGTGGCATCCAACCCTGTCAGATCTCAGAAGCTAAGTAGGGCCGGGCCTGGTTAGTACTTGGATGGGAGATCGCCTGGGAACACCAGGTGCTGTAGGCTTGGGAGAAGGACCCAGCAACCCACTCCCAAAAATCAATCTGCCATTGAAAACCCTATGAACAGCAGAGAAGCACTGACAACAGTCTTTCACCTGTTGTATGTAGGGTCACCATGAGTCGGATACCGACTCGATGGCACCTAACAACAACAACAACACAGATAGTGGGTTTATTGTGTCACAAACTGTGCTGGATGCTTGGCCTTATCAGCACGTCTTCTGAACAACTCTATTAAAATCAGATTGTTATCATCCTTCTACTCAGATAAGGAAATGTAGGCTCAGAGAGGTTAAACAGCAGTCCTTGGGTAACGCAGCATGTAAGTGGCAGAACCAAGATTGAAACCCAAGGCCTTAGCCACCAGGCTATCCCATACCCTGGTCATAGCAGAACAACATGGGCGCATCCCCCAGAGGACAGGCATCCTTCTGTCCTGTGACATGAGTTCTGACTTCGCTGCTAACTTGAGCAAATCACCTTCGGGGCCTTGGGCTTCCCGTCTGTTTAATCCCAGTGTTGAGCTGAGTGATACCCAAAGCCTTTTTCCATTTGAACTTCCCAGACTAAGGCGCCATAGGCATGGGGACACTGTTGGGCAGACATGATCGCCCTGACTCCTTCAGCTCCCTTCAGCTCCAGTGCAATGCAGAACACTGGATATGAGCGTGTCTGGCAGACCTGGGCCATGTTCTCAACTTTAGCTCCTTTCTGGCAGCCAGCCTGCTCCATACCTCTGTTTCCCCATCTTTGAGTTACAGAAAACTTATACAATCTCATAGAGCACTTGGAAGAATTAAAGTCAAAGTCCTTGCACTGGGCTGTAAGGTTCTGTGGCCCATCCATACCCATCCCTCACCTCCTTACAGGTTCACTTTCACTCATGTGCTCAGTCCATGTGCTCCTGCCTCAGGACCTTTGCACTTGCTCTTCTCTCTTCCCGGGCAATCCTCCTCCGAAAGAATGCCTGGCTCATCCCCTCTTCTCTTCCAATCCTTCACTCAAACTTCACCTTGTCTTGGCACCTAACCAGACCACCCTATTTAAAACTAAAAACCTCTCTTTCCATCCACTCACAGCCTGCCAACCCCCCTCAACACCTGACCCTGCTATATTTTTTCCTGTTGCCCTTATGACCATCTTTCATGCTATGTATCATTAATCTCCCACTAAATGTTGGCTTCATGAGAGTAGCAATCTTTGTTTCACTGTTTTATCTTCAGTGCCTGGAACAGCTCCTTACATATAGTAAGTACTTACTAAATACGTGTTGAATTACCAAGCTAATGGGTGGTATTATTCAAGGAAGAAATATTCATTCCATTTCATCTTCTCCTTCCATTGACTGGGCACCTACTATGAGCCAGTGCTCATCCTCAATATCTACATATGATATCATCTCTCAATATCTGCAACCTCAACCTGTTGGATGTCCCAGTGTTCAGAGAGGGCCTCTCTCACCTGTCATTGTTTGCATCCTTGCTTCTCCCAAAACCAGTCTCCCAGATGTGTTCAAGGAACCAGTGAGTCTTTTAATTAAAACAGCCTCCTATGATGAATCTGTTATTACAGAGCTTTACCTATGTAAAACATTAATAATACAAATTTCATTTGTTTATGTCAGTGCCAAGCATTAATTTTTAATAGCAAAATGTATGAGTTATGAAAGGCATTAATGCAAACCAAGTCACCAGCTGAGGATGAAAAGGAAATCTATTTTTTAGGGTAAGCAGGGGTGATGAAATATT
Organism: Pedetes capensis; assembly: GCA_007922755.1. Classification (NCBI taxonomy): domain Eukaryota; kingdom Metazoa; phylum Chordata; class Mammalia; order Rodentia; family Pedetidae; genus Pedetes; species Pedetes capensis. Next base: position 10,892 of record VMDO01002576.1, on the reverse strand, counting down.
ATTGTAGCTTCCAAGCAAGGAGCGAGAAAAAAATATTTCTTCATCCTTCAGCAGCAATTAAAAAAAAAGGCCCAGAAGAAGAAAGAACTTTATCATCACCTGAACATGAGCTCTAAATTGGAGCAGAGAGCAATCCCTTCTATCCTGCCGGATCTCTGGTGGCAATTTCAAAGCAAGAAGTGTATGCAAAATTGTTCTAATTACCCGCCCCGGTCACATTAATACTTCTAGGATAAAATATTAATAATAATTTGTTACATCTGTACAGCCTGATAGAGTTTACAAAGCACTTTCATCCATTTTTCTCAGCTGATCCTTATAACCCTGCCAGGAAGGAGAGTTTGGCCCCATTTTACAGATGAGCGCACTGAGGCAACAAAAAGTTAGGTGACCCGGCAACCCACTCCCAAAAAACAATCAGCCATTGAAAACCCTATGAACAGCAGAGGAGCATCAACAATACTGTTTCACCTGTTGTACTCAGGGTCGCTATGAGTTGAACACCGACTTGACGGCACCTAACAACAACAAAAATCAAGATGGCACCGGAGTCCCATAGAAAGAGAAACTTGAAGTGTGGTTGGGACACTGGACAAAGGCAAGGCTAGGTGGGACCTGGCAGACCTCAGGGAGTATTTTACAGTTTATTCCAAGCTCAACAGGAACCCAGAGAAGAGTTTTAATGGGGAGTGACCTGAACTAAGCTGTAGCCTCAGCATTCTTGAGTTTGTGGGAGGAGGAACTGGGGAGGGAGAAAGGTGGGTGTGCACACCACTCAAGTGGATACAGTTGGAGCCTAGGGAGGGGAAATGGGACCTGGACCAGCCTCACCCCTCCCAGGACACTGGCTGTCTCCGAGATGTTTGATAGCAGCTTCTCGAGTCTCCTTCTGTAGACCCACCCAGGCGTCACAGCATCTGCTGCTACCTCCCACACCCAGGGTGCCAGAAGCCACCACCCACAAGCTGCTCAAACAAAGGAGAAAACAGTCTTCTTCTTGCAAGAGGCAGAATCAAAGGAGGCCCCCATCAGCCCAGCAAACTCTGCACTCCGAAGCCATGGAACTTGCCCAAGCTGTAGAAAAAGGCAGTCAGGGCAGCCACTCTATGGTGATGTCTAGGTGTCCATACCACAGGCTTGATGTCTACATGTCCATACCACAGACTATGAAACAGGAGAATTACACCTCACATCCAGCTCTTCAGGTTTCAAGTTCACATCTGGATTCTAGCAGTTGCTTCCCGTTAATTCCAACTCACACTGTAAAGGAAGCTGGACTTGGCTCTTGTACACAGACCCCACCCCCCACCCACCCCAGGTGGACTCTCTAGTGACATCTGAAACAAGGAAGCAGGCTTCGTCCTTCACAATCTGTTTCACGTCCTGGCCTCATTTCACGTGACCCCAGCCCAGAACCCTCCCTGGCAGAAAGGACCAGTGACACTGAATAAAATGAATATGCATTTCCAAGGGCCGTCATCACAAATTACAACAAACGAGGTGACTTCAGACAACAGAAAGCTATTCTTTCCCACTGCTGAAAGGTAAGTCTGAAATCAAGATGGCGGCAGGCGCCACCTGAAGGTATTAAAGAAGAATCTTTCCTCATCTCTGCCTCGCTTTGGGTGGCTTCCAACACGTTTGGGTGTCCTGGCTCATGGAGGACTCCCTCTAATCGCTGCTTTGGTTTGTACACGATGTCTTCCCTCTGGGTAGACCTATGTCCTGTTCTTTTTCTTATAAAGATGCCAGTCATTGCATGTGGAGCCCACCCTCATTCAGAGTAACCTCAACTTAACCAGCTACATCTGCAAAGATCTTATTCCTGAATAAAATTCCAGGTAGATAGGGATGTGGGGGATACTACTGCACCAGTGGAGACCGTTTGGTGAGAAATAGCTCAAAGAAAATCAGCCCAATTATACCATAAAAATGAAGCTCTTACATTGCTCCAGTACCTAATCATTTTCATGCATGACCTTGAGTGACCTCACTATAGGACATTTCCTGTTAATGTTACTACAAGACATATAGGCTCAGGAAATACAGAGGAAACAGGATGAGAACCTGAAAAGCTATGCACAGATGAGGAAATGGGCTCAGAGAGGAGAGGGTGAGCTTAGCTACGGGGCCTGGGAGTCTGGTCTGCTGACTCGAGTTGGAGCTCTTTCTACTTCACCACACTCCCTGAGGAAAACAGGCATGTGTGTCCATGCGGCTAACCACAGGGCCCCAAGGGGACCCATCTGATGAGAATGAGGCAGGCAGAATTTTGTTTCTTCAGGGCTGTGAGTGCCCAAGGCCTGGGCTGGAATTCCTAGAAGAGCTGAGTGCTGACCCTGACCAGGACACTCCACACAGGTGGTGCTCACCTTCCAGATTGTTCTACCTCCTATTGGAGATCCTGGCAGTGAGTCACACCTATGCTGTGGAACTGGGAAGAGGTAGGGGTCTCCCGTGTCCTTTATCAAGCCATTCCTAGCCAAGCCCCACCTGGGCTGATGCTCGCTTCGCCTCTGCCAAAGGCTAAAGGAAGTGAATTAAGGGGTCACCAGGCTTGAGGGTCTCAAAAATGACATTTGTATCAGATCAGGTGAGCCTTATTTAGTCCAGAACAGTAGAGATAGTGACAGCCCCAGGGTTCAACTCAGCCCCTTCCAGATGAGTAGACATAGTCCCCAAAAGGTGGGGGTGGGTATGAATGAGTGAATCAATCGATGAAGTATATGGACTTGGATGTAAACATGGCACATTGCTCCCATCTGCCATAATCCATGAGACAGATGCACACAGAGCAACACAGATAGAAAACGAGGTAGGAGAGGTGCAGAAAGGCTGCCTGCTGCCTGGTCTGTTCACCCCCTTGGGATGCTAGCTGATTAACCTATAATCAAATCCTAAGCATGCAATTCTTCCCTATAGAAGGTCCAGGAACGCCCACTCCATTGGCCTCCATTACCTCACCCATGGCCAGGAGGCTTCCCAGCTGTTTGTGAGGGCTGAATGAAATCACGTATTTTTCAAATGTTCTTATACACTTGAGATAATATAGATACAGGGCTTAGCCCACTGCTAAGCATGTCATAGGCTCTCAGTCATTGCTGATCTTCCTTCCTGAAGGAAATCTCAGTCATTCGGTCTAATTCAATGTGTAGAAAATGCAGAGGCCAAAATGAATGAGGAACATGTAGCTACACTGAGAGAAAAGTGTTCTTAAAAGTAGATCACCTATCATTCCAACAAAATAATTTAGAAAACTAGGTAGCACTAAGAAAAATGTTCTGATGTAAGTAAAAAGGCAGTGAATCACACTGCATATGCATGAGGCTTTACATAATGTGGTGATCTGACAAGATGGCTCCCACGTGTCCGTCAGTTTGCCATACTGTGGGAGCTTGCATGTTGCTGTGATGCTGAAAGCTATGCTACCAGTATTACAGATACCAGCAGGGTCACCCATGATGGACAGGTTTCAGCTGAGCTTCCAGACTAAGACAGACTAGGGAGCAGGACCTGGTAGCCCACTCCTGAAAAAATTAGTCGTTGAAAACCCTATGAAGAGCAGAGAAGCACTGTCAGGTATAGCGGCAGAAAATGAGCCCCCCAGGTTGCAAGGCATTCAAAAGAAGAATGGGGAAGAGTTACCTCCTTCAAGTAGAGTCTACCTTAATTACTAGAATGGCGTAAACCCCAGGGAATTCCATTTCGTGATGTGGCAGGACTCAAAAGGAGGAGGAAAACTGTAAACATCCATTAATAACTGGAACGTGGAATGTACGTAGCATGAATCTAGGAAAATTAGAAATCATCAAAAGGGAAATTGAGTGCATAAAGGTCAATGTTCTAGGCATCAGTGAGCTAAAATGGACTGGCATGGGCCATTTTGAATCAGATAATCCTGTGGTCTACTATGCCTGGAATGACAGATTAAAGAGAAATGGGTTGCATTCATCATCAAAAAAGACATCTCAAGATCTGTCCTGAAGTACAATACTGTCAGTGATAGAATAATATCCATATGCCTACAAGGAAGGCCAGTTAATAGGAATATTATTCAAATTTACATACTCACCAATAAGGCCACAAATGAAGATAGGGAAGATTTTTACCAGCTCCTGCAATCTGAAATAGAGCGAACATGCAATCAGGATGTACTGATAATTACTGGTGACTGGAATATGAAAAATGGAAACAAAGGAGAAGGCTCAATAGTTGGAAAACATGGCCCTTGTGAGAAAACAAGGTGGGAGATTATGTCATAGAATTTTGTCAGACCAATGACCTTTTCATTACAAATACAATTTTTCACCAATGCAAATGGAGACTATACACATGGACTTCACCACATGGAAGATACAGGAACAAAATCGAGTACATTTGTGGAAAGAGACAATAAAAAGGCTCAATATCAAAAGTCAGAACAAGATCAGGTGCCAATTGTGAATCAGACCATCAATTGCTCAAATGCAGATTCAAACTGACCCTAAAGAAAATTAGAACAAGTGTACAAGAGCCAAGGTATGACCTTGAGTATATCCCACCTCAGTTCAGAGACCACCTCAAGAACAGGTTTGGTGCATTAGACACTAATGATAGAAGACCAAATGAGTCGTGGCATAACATCTCATTCATGAGAAAAGCAAAAGATCATTAAAAAGACTAGAAAAAAAAAGAAAGACCAAATTACATGTCAAAAGAGACTCTGAAATTTGCCCTTGAACACTGAGCAGCTACAGTAAAAGGAAGACATGACAAAGTTAAGGAACTAACCAGAAGATTTCAAAGGGCGGCTCCAGAAGATGAAATCAAATGTGTCTAAAAATGAGGAAAAAATCATGACAGGTGGAAAGAGGAGGAAATAGAAAACCAAAAAACATGCTCTGTTTTTCTCAAGTTTAAGGAATTGGAGAAAAAATTCAAGCAGCAAGTGGCAATAGTAAAGGATTCTATAGCGAAAATATTAAATGATGCAGGAAACATCAAAAGAAGATGGAAGGAATACACAGAGTCTTTATACCATAAAGAATTGGTGGATGACCAACCATTTCAAGAAGTTGCATATGACCAGGAACCCATGGTACTGAGGGGAAAAGTGGAAGCTGCCTTGAAGTTGGTGGAACACCAGGCTCCAGGAATTGATGGAATACCAATAGAGATGTTTCAACAAACAGATGCAGCACTGGAGGTGCTTTTTGTTTATGCCAAGAGATTTTGAAAACAGCCACTTGGCCAATCGACTGGAAGAGATCCATACTTGTGCCTATTGCCAAGAAAAGGGATCCAACCAAATGTGGAAACTATTAAACAATATCATTAATATCACATGCAAGTAAAATTTTGCTAAAGATCATTCAAAAGCAACTGCAGCAGTAGATAGACAAGGAACTTCTGGAAAATCAAGCCAGATTCAGAAGAGGGCTTAGAGCAGGACATCATTACTGATGTCAGATGGATGTTAGCCAAAAGCAGAGAATAACAGAAAGGTTTCAATCTATGTTTTATTGACCGTGCAAAGGCATTTGACTGTGCAGATCATAACAAACCATGGATAACACTGCAAAGAATGGGAATACCAGAGCACTTAATTGTATTCATGACAAATCTATACATGGACCAGGTGATAGTCATTTGAACAGAATAAGGAAGCACTGCCTGGTTTAAAGTCAAGAAAGGTGTGTGTCATGGCTGTATCCTTTCACTGTATCTCTTCCATCTCTATGCTGAACGAATAATCTGAGAAACTGGGCTTTATGAAGAAGAACACAACATCAGGATTGGAGGAAGACTCATTAACAACCTGCATTATGCAGATGACACAACTCTGCTTGCTGAAAATGAAGAGGATTTGAAACATTTACTGATGAAGATTAAAGAACACAGCCTTCAGCATGGATTGCAGCTCAACATTAACAAAACAAATATCCTTACAACGGGGTCAGTAGGCAACTTCATGACAAATGGAGAAAAGATTGAGGTTGGCCAAGATTTTGCTTTACTTGATTCTACGATCAATATCCACAGAATCAGCAGTCTATAAAATCAAAAGACACATTGCATTGGGAAAAGCTGTTGCAAAAGACCTCTTTAAAATGTTGAAAAGATGTCACATTGAAGATGAAGGTGTACCTGACTCATAACATGGTATTTTCAGTCGCATCATATGATTTTGAAAGCTGGACATTAAGTAAGGGAGACTGAAGAAGAATGGATGCTTTTGAATTACAGTGCTAGAGATGAATATTGAATATGCCATGGACTGCCAAAGAACCTACAGATCTGTCCTAGAAGAAGTGCAACCAGCATGCTCCTTGAAACCAGGGATGAATAGACTGTGCCTTATGTATTTTGGACATGTTGTCAGGAGGGACCAAACCCTGGAGAAGGACATCATTTTGGGGAGAGTAGTGGGTCACAAAAAAAGGAAGACCCTCAACTAGATGGATTGACAGTGTCTACAACAATGGTTTTAAACATAAGAAAGATTGCATACCTGGCACAGAATCAGGGAATGGTTCTTTCTATTGTACACAGAGTTGCCATGAGTCAGATCTGACTTGAGGGCACCTAACAACAACAACAAGATGGAGAACATTTTACTTCCTTTCCTACCTTTCCCACCCTCTGCATTTCTTTTGGTAAGGGTAAGTTATTCAGGAAGAGGTAAGCTAAATGTGGGAGAAGAACACAGCAGCCCACTCCTGAAATAATTAACCATTGAAAATCCGATGAACAGCAGAGAAGCACTGTCAAATATAGTACCAGACAATGAGGCCCCCAGCCTGGAACACATTCAAGAAACGACTGGGGAAGAGTTGCCTCCTCAAAGTAGAGTCGACCTTAATGACAGGAAAGGAGTACAACCTGGGACCTGTTTTTGCTGATGTGGCACAAGTCCAAATGAGAAGCAACACAGTGTCTGCAACATTGGTTGCAAACATAAAAACATCATGCGCTTGGCACAGTGTTGGGTGGTGTTTCTTCCTGCTGTACTTAGGGTTACTGTGAGTGGTATCTGACTTGACAGCGCCTAACAACAACAACAAGCTAAATGTGGACAGTAATAGGTGAGACAAAGGGGAGACTTTCTTTACTATGGGAAAGAATGGTTGTAGAGGAAACATTGAAGAGGGAAGAAAAGGCAAAAAAAAATGGGGAAGAAAAACAGCTGCTCTGGGGAGCCTGGAACTTTCCATGAGTCCCCACTCTTCAGTTAAGTTATTAACTCTCCCTAAATTGTTGCTGCTAGGGAAGAGGCTGGACTTAGTGCTCAGACTGATGAAAAGAACAACACACAACGTATTCAGATACAAGATCACAGACCAGACCAAAGCAGTAGTGAGCCACAGGGGTAGTGAGTCACAAAACTCTCAGAAGTTGGGAGGATCACCTATAGCCACCTGATTTTCAACAAAGGAGCAAAGAAAACTGGAAAAAGGACAGCCTTTTCAACAAATGGTGCTGGGAAACATGGCCATCCGCATGCAGAAAAATGAAAACTGACCCGCATCTCTCAACATGCACGAGAGTTAACTCAAAATGGATAAAAGATCTCAACATAAAACCAGAAACTTTAAAACTTATAGAAGGCAAGATAGGCAATACACTCCATCATATAGGCATAGGAACATATTTCTTTAATAGGACTCCAATTGCTCAAGAAATTGCAACAAGAATAGATAAATGGGATTACATGAAATTAAAAAGCTTCTGCACAGCAAAAGAAACAATTAACAGAGTCAAGGAAACCCCCACGGAATGGGAAAAAAATCTTTGCATTTTATACATCAGACAAAGGTCTAATTACTAGAATTTATAAAGAACTCAAGAAAAAAAACTCCCAAAAAAACAAATAGCCCAATACACAAATGGGCAAAATAACTGAGTAGACAGTTCTCAAATGAAGAGGTCCGTAAAGCCATGAAACACATGAAAAAATTCTCAGTATCCCTAGCCATTGTTGTTGTTGTTAGGTGCTGTCGAGTTTGTATCCGACTCATAGCGACCCTCATAGGGTTTTCAATGGCTGACTGTTTCGGGATTGCCTTAGAAGTGGATTGCCAGGCCCTTCTCCAGTTTTTGTGGCGCTGGGAATTGAACTTGGGGCCTCAGAGACTGCAGCATGGCGCTCTACCCACTGAGCTAAATCCCAGCCCATCCCTAGCCATTAGGGAAATGCAAATCAAAACAACTCTGAGATTTCACCTTACACCAGTAAGAATGGCCAAGATCAATAAAACAAACAACAAATGCTGGCGAGGTTGCGGGGAAAAGGGAACACTCTTACATTGTTGGTGGAGCTGTAAATTGGTCCAACCACTATGGAAATCAATATGGAGGTATCCTAAAAAACTAAAAATAGATCTACCATTTGACCCAGCTATAACACTATTGGGAATTTACCCAAAGGGAGATGTGTCATCATACCACAGAGACACCTGCATCTCCATGTTCAATGCAGCGCTTTTCACAATAGCAAGGATATGGAATCAACCAAAGTGCCCTTCAACAGAAGAATGGATAAAAATAACTATGGTACATATACACAATGGAATACTACTCAGCAATTAAGAAAAATAAAATAAGGTCATTCGAAGCAAAATGGGTGGAATTAGAGAAAATTATTCTAAGTGAATGAACACAAGCTCAGAAAGAGAAACACCACATGTTCTCACTCATATGGGGGAGCTGAATCAAAATTATAAGAAGGAAAAATCCTATTCAAAGGTCAGATCAAAATAAAAAGAAAAAAAAGCTAAGAATGGTGTCAATATAAATGGTCTAGAAAATGCATGCAATTATTCTGACAAGATAAAAACAAAGATCACTACAGGAAAAGTTTCTACCTTAAACAGAACTGGAACCCAAGGACATATAGAAAAATATTACCAAGTAAATGACAGAGAAGACTTAGATGGGGAGGGTCAGTGGAGAAGCATACAAGAGGGTAAGGGGGAACCTATATGAATAATGTACAATGCATATATGGAAATGTCACAATGAAAAGCATGTCAGAATGAATCACATTAAGGTGTACATTAAAAATTTCCAATAAAAAAAAGAAGTTGGGAGGAGAAATCAATATACTCTTAAAGGATTAGGTTGGAGAATCAAGGGGCCCCTTCTGTCATCTGAGTTGTATTAGTATGCATGAACAAAGGTACATTGAAAAAGATGAAAATAGGTCATATGATTGAAATTTTGTATCATTTTCTTAAATATTTTTATGATGACAAAGGCAGATATATACATTGTAGAAAATTTGAAAAATACAGCAAAATATAAGAAAATCAGTGTTAATATTTTAATGTTTATCACTTAAGTCATCCTCATATATACACGCATACTCACACACATAACTTGCACACCACATATACATTTGTATATATAAAATTGCATCCCTCAAATTTTCTTACCTCCACTTTTTCTGCTCAACCACATGACATGTCCTGTGATACTGAACTTCTTCTTCCATATCATTTTTAATGTCTGTATAGTATTCCATATTATTGAGGTACAAAATTTAACCAATCCCCTGGTTTGGGAATCCATTATTCTAGACAACACCCCAGTTCGTGTTGTTATGCTAAATCTTTGCAGAAAGCGTGGTTATTTCTTCACGATTCATTTCTAGAAATAAAAGTACAGAATAAAATGTGTGTACATTTTTAAGTCTTTCGTCATAATTAGCCAAGTTTCCCTTCACAAATCTTGTACATATTTTACACACTATCAATCATTCATGAAAATTCCCATTTCCTCTACATGCTTACCTAGTATTGTAGATGGCAAATTTCTTTCACTTCTGGCAATTCAATGAGTGAAAACAGCATATTAATGTTGTTTTAATTTGTATTTCTTTGATTACCTTTGAGAATGATGATTTTCTCTTATCAAGTATTAGAACTTTGCATTTCATCTTTTATGAATTATATACTCATGACCTTTGAACCTTTTCAAATTAGTGCTTCCTTTTGTTTTCTTGTTTACTTCAACTATTTGTCTGCAGTATTCATTACCTTTCCTTGGTTTATATTTAGCTTTGTTACAAGTTTATGGAGATTTTGATCATGATATTTTTATTTTGCTTAGTTAAATCTTAGTAATATTTTCCCTTTTTATTCTTTCTTTCACTACTTAGAAAGCTTTTCCCAATCTCCAATCAGGTAAACATTTATTATTTTTAAAAAAATTTAACATGCTTTCTTTTTAATTTTTTTCTTATCTTTAGTCTACCTGGAATTAAGTAAAATATATGAAATAGTAATCTTAAATCCATTTATTCAATCACCACAGTACTATTTATTGATGCATCCATTCTTTTCCACCCATGTGAAACGCCACTCCTAGCGTGGCACACAATTCTTACACAGCCAAGAAGAAGGTCTTTCTGTGGACTGTACAGTTAGTGGAGTATAAAAATCTTAAATCATAACTTACATAGAAATTTCTGCATCAACTTCTAACATTTATTTTTGTTTTCTATATTTTTCTATCCTCTGAAAATATTTATACAGATAGTAGTCATTTGTTTTACAAAAGTTTAGAAGAATTTCCCTAATAGTTATGTAAGAGTTCACTAATTTTGAAGGTAAGTCATTAAGATTCCCCCCTATATTTCTAATATTTATTGATATGTTGCGCCATCTCCACTGATACTGTTTTTATTTTTTCTAGAAAATAATTGAGTTTATCCAGACTTTCAAATTCACTAACAGGAGGTTTTTAATAGTATTTTTACTTTAGTTTCCTGTTTACCCATGTTTGGATTCCCTTGGAATTACCTGATGTTGAATGCTTGTTGTTTACTCTTTTCATTTGTTGGGATTGTCAAAGATTGTTTTGTATATGACGAAGGAAGGAAGGAAGGAAGGAAGAAAGGAAGGAAGGAAGGA
>VMDO01002575.1:124322-164474 GCA_007922755.1 Pedetes capensis | reverse complement strand
CAAGATGTCCTTGAGGGATCCTCAGTCCTTTCTGGGTCCTTATCACTCCCCCTGAAACCTCAGGACACTTCAGTGTCCCCACAATTCCATCCCCGAGAACCCCTCTCCATTGTAACTCCGGGTTAACCATTACTTTAATGGCCCCCAACAGCACTAGGCCCTGCCTGGCCACTGACCACCCCATTCCTGTGCCTCCTTCCCCTTGAACCCATATTCCACAGGTTGACAGCCTTCCCTACCCTGAGGGCCTGGATCCCAGCTGATGTCTGAATGTTCCCTCTCCTGTCCGCTCCCCCAGGCAGTCCTCAGAGCGTGCAGGGCAGCTGGAGGCCACCCTGAACAGCTGCCGGCGCCGCCTGGGTGAGCTGAGGGAGCTGAGACGGCAGGTGCGGCAGCTGGAGGAGCGCAACGCAGGCCACGCTGAGCGCACGAGGCAGCTGGAGGACGAGCTGCGCAGGGCGAGTTCCCTGCGTGCCCAACTGGAGGCACAGAGGCTGCAGGTGAAGCGGGTCGGGGGCGGAGCCTGGAGGGGAGGGGCCTGGTGGGACTGGGCGTGGCCTCCTAACGGCACGCCCCTTCACTGTAGCCGCTCCTAGCAAGCTTCTGTGTCCCTACCTTGCTTATATGTAGGCCACGCCCCTCAGGCCAGGTCCTCCATCCAGGCCGCCGCCCCAAAGCTTTTAAGCCCCGCCCCTCCCATAAGCACAGACCCCCTCCAACTTAATGGCGTGGAGTTGTTCTGGCCTGTTTCCTCTTATAGTTCTCAATCGCTGCCCTTTCCCTGTGCTCAGGTGCAGGAACTGCAGGGCCAGCGGCAGGAGGAAGCTATGAAGGCCGAGAAATGGCTGTTTGAGTGCCGCAACCTGGAGGAAAAATATGAGTTGGTGGCAAAGGAGAAGGAGGTGAGGCTGAAGTCCCATAGACCAAGTTCCGCCCTGCCCGGGATGGGCCATTTCCTGGGAGGCCAAGCCGGCCTCATGGGGACTCTTGCATCCTACCCCTGCAGCGGCTGTTGGCAGAGAGGGACTCCCTGCGGGAGGCCAACGAAGAGCTGCGCTGCGCCCAGCTGCAGCCGAGGGGGTTGACTCAGGCCGGTGAGCTGGAGGCCCATCGGGGCCCGGGGTAGGGACGACCTGGGACAGAACTTGAGCCTCCCCAAAGATGATCCTTGAAAAAAGAACCCTTAGGGACGGGGACTTGAGTGCACAGAGATCTGGAGACACGTCTCATTCTCCAGACGCCTCTCTGGATCCCAGCCCATCCGGCCTGGAAAACTTAGCTGCGGAGATCCTGCCTGCAGAGCTCAGGTATACTGGGTCCCTTATTAGCTCTGGACCCACCCAGGCTTACCAGGGCCCATGTACAGCCCGGTCCCCAGAACACGCATCTCCCGTTAGCCTTAGTTGCTCAGTTTAGGTTACCAGGTCTTAGCCACGTTCCTAATTCTGCTCTTGGCCCACAGCTCTCGCCCTCCTCTGTGACTTTGCCTCTCCAAGATCCATTCTCAGTACACAAATTAGGCCCAACCCACGTGGCTCCACTCCAAGGATCCTATGACCCAGTCCTGCCCATTTTGGTCTCGCCACTCAGGGTGCAGCCCTGTCCTCACCGGCGTCCCCGCTAAGTTCAGTGCACTGTGCTTTGCCTAGATTCACTCACCCATCCCACTTCTTCCCATTCCTGCAGCCTGGTTCTTGCGCCCTAACCCTCACCTGTAGCTCCGCCCTCTCCTGGCTCCACCCCCAGGCCCAGCTTAGAGCCCCGCCCACTGTGGTCTTCCCCATAGCGCTCCACCCACCCACGCCAGGGCGCAGCCGCCAGAGCCTGACCCCATGCAGAGGGTCCTCAGTCCTCCCACCCCGAGGGTGGGTGGGCTCTTTCCAAGGCTTTGTGTTGCCCGTAGCACCACCCGCCTGTCCCCCTGCTGGGCCGTCCGGATGACCGGTCCCCCCAGCCCTGCTCACTCCCCCCGGGTCGGCAGGGAGACGCTCCTGCGGCTGCAGCTGGAGAACAAGCGGCTATGTCAGCAGGAGGCGGCCGACCGCGAGCGGCAGGAGGAGCTGCAGCGCCACCTGGAGGAAGCCAACCGCGCGCGCCACGGGCTGGAGACACAGCAGAGGTGAGAGCCCCGGGGAGGAGGGGTCCCGCGGGGCGCGGAGGGGGCCTGAGAGCGCGCGCGCGGGCTCTGAGCCTCTCCCCATCCCGCAGGCTAAACCAGCAGCAGTTGTCGGAGCTGCGCGCCCAGGTGGAGGATCTGCAGAAGGCACTCCAAGAGCAGGGGGACAAGACTGAGGACGTGAGTGCCCACCTTCTCCCTCCCTGGCCCTCCCTCGTGCCCCCCGATAATCCTCCTCTCTTTCCTCCCTGCTGCCCGATGCGTGGTGCAGGCCATTGTGAGTACCGTGGGCCCGGGGAGTCAAGGGGCTTAAACCTCCCGGCCCCCCATTCACCTCGCTGCCTCTCTCCCCTAGCCCACCCTACTGAAGAGGAAGCTGGAAGAACATCTGTAAGTGCATGGGGAGGGCAAGGTGGGGCAAAGGTGGGGGGTGCACCCAGTGTCTGACGGGGACTTGCTTAGTGGGAGAACCTGTCTGCTGACACAGGCTGAATGGTCAGGTCAAGTACAGCCTTACCGGTCCAGGGAAGGAGTGCGGACTCTTGGGGGGACATAATGGGGAGCCTCAGAGGGAGATTCAGCCAGAGAGTGTGATGAAAGAATAGTTACCTTTTGGGGGGCGCAGTGGCACGCTCTTACAATCCCAGCTACTCGGGAGGCAGAGGCAGGAGGATCGCGAGTTTGAGACCAGAGGCAGCCTGCATAACTTAGTGAGACCCTGACTCAAGATTTAAAAAAGTAAAAAAATGGACTGGAAGTGCAGCCCAGGGTAGAGCACTTGTAAAGTATGTGTAAGGCCCTGGGTTCAACCCCCGAAGTACGGGAAAAAAACAAAAGTTATATTTTACTTTTTATAAAAATTTCTTTTTCGGTGCTAAATCAGACCCAGGGCCTCACATGGCAAGCACTCTACCACTTAGCTACCCCCACAGTCTATTTTTTTGTTGCTATTGTTTGGGAGGCAAGCAAAATCTATTTATTTATTTAGACAGGTCTTGTTATGTAGCTCAGCCCTTGCTGGAATTCACTATGTAGCCAAGGCTGGCCTCAGACCCTTGATCTTCCTGCCTTAGCCACCCCAGTGCTGAGATTACAGACATGTACCAACACACCTGGCCAAAATCTCTCCCTCCCTCCCTCCCTTCCTCCCTTCCTTTAAATACTGTGGATAGAGCCCAGGGCCTCCCACATGCTAGGCAAGTGTTCTATTCCTGAGCTATATCTGCAGCCCTTTTAAGTTTTGAGACGTGGTCTCACCAAAGTTGTCAGGGTGACCTTGAACTCTCGATCTGTCTTCCTCCTCCATGCTAAGATCACAGGCCTGGGCCACCACATCCAACTCAAAATCTCTTTTAGAAAGATCCCTAGCTGGATCCGGGCTCAGTGGCACACGCCTGTAATCCCAGTGGCTTGGGAGACAGAGGCAGGAGGATCACAAGTTTGAGACTAGAGGCAGTCTGCATAATTTAGTGAGACCCTGTCTCAAAAAGTAAAAAAAAATGGGCTGGGGGTGCAGCTCAGTGGTCCAGTATTTGCAGAGCATGCAGCACGAGGCCCTGGGTTCCACCCCTGGTACTAAAAAAAAAAAAAAAAAAAAAGAAAAAAGAAAAATCCCTGGCTGCTGAGTAGGTAGCTTAGTGGTGGAGCGTTTACCTAGCGTGCACGAGATCCTGCATTGGATGCTTAGCACTGGATAAAAAAAGGAAAGGAAAGGAAAGGAAGACAGACAGACCCCTAGCTGCTAGGTGGAGGATGGAACTGAGGGGTTGAGAATACAAGAGGCTGGCCAGGGATGATGGTGGCCAGACCAATTTGGGAACAATAGGATAGAGAGAAGTGGACAGAGGGAGGCTGGACCAGGGGCCACCTGGCTAGGGATATGGAGACCTGCAGCTTTGATGGCTGAGGATATGGTGGGGCCTGGGCACACAGCCCCTGGATGCGGTGGGCCAATAGGCAGAGAGGTCTCAGTGGCCATGCAGGGGCTTCTGGCCAGTAGGGAGGGCTGTGGCCACCTGTGGGACAAGAGAGAAGCCAGAAGTCTGGAAGCGTGGCTCAGTGGTAGAGCACCTGCCCAGCATTGCGAGGCCCTCGGTTAGCACTACAAATAGACAGATAGATAGGTCGATAAAAGAGAAGCCAGCCCGAGGTTAGCCCCTTCTGTCCGTCCCCTGCCCACAGGCAGAAGCTCCACGAGGCCGACCTGGAGCTGCAGCGGAAACGGGAGTACATCGAAGAGCTGGAGCCGCCCGCCGACAGCAACAGTGAGCCCCGCTCCACAGGGCCCGGGGTTGCCGGAAGCCCAGAGCGCCTGCTGAGCTCAGGCCCCACCTGTTCTCCCAGCAGCCCGGCGGATCGAAGAGCTACAGGACAGCCTGCAGAAGAAAGACGCCGATCTGCGGGCCATGGAGGAGCGCTACCGCCGCTACGTAGACAAAGCCCGCACGGTGAGGACACCCGGAGTCCCCACTGCGCTCCTGCCTCAGCACCCGCTCCCTGTGCCTCCCATCGATCCATGCCTCCTGCCTGTTTGCATGTCCCTGCCCACCCCCTGTGCACCCATCAAACCCCAGTACATCACAGACTTCTGCTCGCTTCCCCGCTGCCATGGGCTGTCGCATTTGGAGCACCTGGATTTTCAGAGGGGTCTGCCAAAGGGCCAGAGGTGCGGGTCAGTGGTAGAGTAGTGGCTTAGCATTGAAAGGCCCTGGCTCAGCACTCTTTTTAAAAAAGGCCCCGCAGAGTGCGGTGGCGCACGCTTGTCGTCCCAGCGGCTTGGGAGGCAGAGGCGGGAGGATCGCAAGTCCAAGACCAGAGGCGGTCTGCATAATTTAGCAAAACCCAATCTCAAAAAAGTGAAAAAAAAAAAAAAAACAAGATGCGCTGGGGGCGCAGCTCAGTGGTCCAGCACTTGCAGAGCATGCAGGCGTGAGGCCCTGGGTGCAACCCCAGTACCGCAAAAAAAAAAAAAAAAAAAAGAAAAGAAAAGAAAAGAAAAGAAAAAAAAAGGCCCCGATCCACCTGCCAGTGATTTTTTCCACCCCATAGGTCATCCAGACCCTGGAACCCAAGCAGCGGCCAGCAGGCGTGGGCCCCCCGGAGCTCCACACCCTGAGGACCCAGCTCCGAGAGCGTGAAGTCCGCATCCGGCACCTGGAAGTGGGTATTCTTGTCCCTTTGCACTGCCCCCAGCATACCCTGGCCTCTGACTCTTGGCCTCCCTGGCAGATGGACTTCGAGAAGAGTCGCAGTCAGCGAGAGCAGGAAGAAAAGCTGCTCATCAGTGCCTGGTATAACATGGTGAGCACAGCACTGTCGTGGCTGGGTGTGGGCTGGTCCCACAGGCTCGCCTACCCCGAGCCAGTTACTTCGGATCCATCGTCTCCCTCCAGGGTATGGCCTTGCAACAACGAGCCGGGGAAGAACGGGCACCCGGCCATGCCCAGTCGTTCCTGGCACAGCAGCGCCTGGCCACCAATGCTCGCCGTGGACCCCTAGGACGCCTGGCATCTCTGAGCCTTCGCCCCACAAACAAGCACTGACAATCCTCAGGATCCTGCCACCTGGCCGGCCAGCCAGGGCTTTATCCACCTTGGGTTCCTCCAGCTCGTATGGTACCCAGCATCAGGCCTCTGCCAGCTGCTTGAGAGCTGAGGCTATCCCCTTTGGGGGATAGGGAAGGGCAGGTGGCAGGTGTAGGCCTGTTCTTTTTAGCAATGTGATTCTTATCTTTGATTTTCTCCCCAGAGTGAATGTGCTGCCTGGGGAGAGCCTGATTTTCTATTTTCAAAGAATAATAAAGACTTTAAAATCTTCCCTGGCTAGACTCTTGGCACCAAAGTGAAGGAGAGAAAGTGAACGATTGCTTTTAAACAAAGTGTGGCTCGAATTCTCACTAAAGTGTGAATGACTGATAGCACTCAGTGAGAGATGAAAATCTTGTGAATATGTAGCGTTGTTCTACCACTGAGCCACACCCCAAGTCCATTTCTAATTTTTAATTTTGAATCAGGGTCTCGCTAAGTGAATGCAGGCTGCTTCTGGCCTCAAACTTGTGACCCTCCTGCCTCAGCCTCCCGAGTCACTGGGATTATAGGCATGCACCACTGCACCTGGCTATGTGGTAGTTTTTGAAGAGGTTTCAGACGATAATGCCTGTTTTCATGAAATGGATGTTTCCAATGAAGGGAGATAGACAATAAATAAAATAGATAAAAGTTTATTTATTTGTGTATGTGGTGCTAGGGATGGAACCCAGGGCCTTGCCTTGTGCATGCTAGGTAGGTGCTCTACCACTAAGCTACATCCCCAGCCTCTCATAAAATGAGTTTGTTGGGAGAAGAGCTACGGAGAGCTGAGTGCAGCGGCAGATTCCTGTAACCCTGGCGACAAGGGAGTCTGAGGCAGGAAGATCTTGAGTTTGAGGCCAGAGGCAGCCTGGGAACTTAGCCAGACCCTGTCTCAACATAAAAAATAAAAGAGGAGGCAGCTCAGTGGTATACCACTTGCCTAGCTACAAAGAAAAATAAAGCAGGCAAGGGAGGTGGGGTGCAAGAAATGGATTTGGGAGGTGGCATTTCTTATTAAAAGGCCAGGAAGGCTTCACTAAGGAAATGACATCATTTAAGCAGAGACAAGGGGATGAGAAAGGGGCTGTGTAGGTATCTGGGGGAAGAGTGATCCAACCAGAGGGTACAGCATGTGGGTAGGTCCTGAGGTGACTTCTCACTTAGTAGGACAGAGGTACAATGAGGAGGCCAGGGTGGCTGGAATGGAGTAAGAAGGAAAGTTATTAGGTGCAGAAGAGTGGGGTCTAGTGATCCTCATAGGGTTTTCATTGGCTGATTTTTTGGGGGATTGCTTTGGGAGTGGGTTGCCAGGATCTTCTCCTGTTTTTGCGATGCTGGCCTCGAACCCAGGTCCATCAGGGAGTGCAGAGCAGGTGTTCTACCACCTGAGCTAAACCCCAGCCCAAGAAGTAAAGTAGGTGCTTTTGGGTAAAGGAAGTGTGGGACCTGACCCCATGTTCATAGGCGCCCTCTGGTGGTTCTTTTGGGAGGAACAGATGGAAGGGTAGAGCTAGAGCTACAAGACCTGGATGATGATGATGTTATTATTAGGTGCTGTCGCCTCATTGCCTTGTGTCCAACTCATAGCGACCCTCATAGGGTTTTCAATGGCTGATTGTTTCAGGATTACCTCAGGAGTGGATTGCCACATCCTTCTCCCATTTTTGTGGTGCTGGGAATCGAACTGAGGACCTCAGAGACTGCAGAGCAGCGCTCTACCAACTGAGCTAAATCCCAGCCCACGAGACCTGGATACAGGTCAGGAATCCAGGTGGCCGGGTGGAGGACACTGGAGCTCTGGCCCAGAGTGGCAGCCCTGGAGGAGAGAGAAATGCTTGGCTTCAGGAGGCAATGAAGGGTAGAGCTGATGAGATTTGCTGGGTTGATGGAGAAGCAAATGAGAGAAAGGAATGCGGGAGACCCTGAGGTTTTGGCCTCCTGGAGAGACTTAGTGTGGGGCAGGTTGGGGAGTGATTGGGAGCTGATTTTGGGATGTGTTACCTTAGAAATAACTGTGAGATCTTAACAGAGTCCAAGGAGGTAGTCAGGGAAGGGATCCCAGCTAGACTTCTGAATTCTAGAGTCCCTGGTGGAGCCAGGCCTGGTGGTGCACGCCTGTAATCCTAGCATTTGGGAGGCTGAGACAGGAGGATCGCCTTCAGTTTGAGGCTAACCTGAACTACATGGCAAGTTCCAGGACAGAGTTGGCTACAGGGTGAGTCTGTGTCTCCAAAACACAGAGCACGGTGGTGGAATGAGACCCTATCTCAAAACAAAAACAAACAAACAAAGTCATTGGCCTGGCCTGGTGCTGTGGCCTGAGGCTGTAATCCTAGCACTTGGCAGGTTGAGGCAGGATTCTGAATTTCAATGCCAGAGGCAGTCTGTGAAACACGGACCCTATTTCAAAATTTTAAAAAGGGTGGTTGAGGTGCAGCTAAGGGGTAGAGCATTTTGCTGGAATGTGTGAGGTCCTGGGTTCAACTCCCTAGTGCTGGGGGGAAAAAAAAAAGGCATGTGGTGGCATGTGGCTGTAATCCCAGCGATCTGGGAGGTGGAGACAGGATGATTAGGAGTTTGAGGCCAGAGGCAGCCTACATAACTCGTGAGACGCTATCTCAAGATAAAAAAAGGGGCTGGAGGTGCAGCTCAGTGGTAGAGGACTGGGAAAGTATGCTTGCGGACCTGGGCTCAGCTCTCAAGTATTGCAAACAAACAAAAAGCCATTGGTATATGATTAAATTAAGACCTAGAACTCATGGGCTGGAAGTGTAGCTCTGTGGTAAAGTGCTTGCTTGGTATGCAAGAATCCCTGGGTTCTATCCCCAGCCAACACTTGTGCGCACGCGTGCGCGCACGTGCTCGCACACACAGACACACACACACGACAAGGAATGTCTAGGGGTTGAAAATGCAGGGGCTTCGGGCAAGGGAGGTTGTGGCTTTGGGACAGTGGCTGACTCATTAATGAATGCATATATCCAGGGGTCCCACTGTATATCAGAGAGTAGAATTTGGGAAGGAATGAGCTAAGCATCATCAAAAGTCTTGGAAATTATCCAAATCTTAGCATACTGCCTAGCAAGAGAAGTCACAGTAACAGTTTAAGTAAAAAAAAAAAAAAAAAAAAAAAAAAAAAAAAAAAAAAAAAAAAAAAAACCTCTGTTTATTGAGCACCTACTACAGACCAACTGCTTTAAAGCCATCCTTTTTTTTCCTTTTCCTTCCTCCTTCCTTTCTCTTTCTGTCTCTTTCTTTCTTTCTTTCTCTTTCCTTCCTTTTTTTCTTTCTCTTTCCTTCCTTTTTTTTCTTTTTTCTCTTTCTTCTTTCCTCCATCATCAAGACAAGGCCATAGGGCAGGCACTCGGAACTCCATGGAGAGGAAAGAGGACACAGGCTGCCGTTCAGGCTGGGGGTTAGGAAGCAGAGCTGGTCTCTGAGAACCGCTGTGCAAAGAAGCTGAGATTCTGCGACCCTTAGCACAGCCCCAGACCCAGGCGGGAAGCAGGAAGCAGCAGGAGGAAGCAGGAGCTGGTCCTACGTGTTCCGTTCTTAAGAATCTCGCCCCAGGGTCTCAGGCCAGACTCTCCTCTTCCTCTCCAATAGGGCTGGGCAGCCAGGGCGGTGCTGGCGCCCTGGGCCCGGGGATAGGCACAGTCGTGAAGGGCTCCGCAGCCGCCCCGGGGCTGGGGACAGGCGGCTCAAAACACGCAGGGGGCTCGGGTTCCGGTTCCCGCTGGCCAGGGTCGAGCAGAGGGTCCCCGCAGCCGCACTCCGGACCCGCGCCGTCGGGGGCGCCCGCGCACACGCAGCTGGCGGCTGTGGACGCCTCCGACACGCAGCTGTTCTTGCGGCGCAGCAGCGACAGGCGCCGGCCCAGCAGGCCGCCCCCAGCAGTGCCCGCACCCGCCGGCAGGAGGCGCTGCAGGAAGTCGCCGTGCGCTTCTCCCAGCTGACCATCCATGCCGTCTAGCCGCTGGAATTGCATATCTTCTTTGGCCAACCTGCAGGATAGACAGTGAATCGGTGCTGCAGCCTCGCCCTTCTACTTTTTCCTTTTTCTTCTTTTTCTTTTTCTTTTTTTTGCACTGATGGGGATCGAACTCCGGGCCTCACATATGCTAGGCCATCACGCTGAGCTACACCCCCAGTCCTAGTTCCTCTCCTTGATTGACAGACTGGGGTCTAAGGCGCGAGGCATTACCCGGTTCCACCCACCTCTTGTTGTCGCTTGTCCCCAAACACCTTGGCCCCCTCACCCCAAAGCCTGGCCTTATCCTCCGGCTCCGCTCACATCTAGATCTCAAATCTTTAATCGTGGCTCTGTCCCATCTTGTTTGGCCCGTCCAATGGTCATAAAACTAAGCCCTTAGATCTGTCCCCAGTTGGTGACCCAGTCCCCATCCCAACTCTGGCTCAACCTCTGCCCTCCTCAGTTTTCAAACTTCAGTCCTCAGCCCCCTCCGGGTCCCCTATAGACCTTCCATTGAGAGTTGCCCTGAGTCGCAAGCCCCGCCCCGTGGCCCCGCCCACTCCACTAGCTCACGCGATGTCAAAGGTGGAGCCTTGGAACGACGGCTGTTGCAGCAGAAAGGCGGTGGCCGCCGTGTAGGGGGCGCGAGCCTCTGTCGCGTCCCAGTACAGGTCCTTCTCCAGCATGGCCAGGTCGTCGTACATCTCGTCCACGGCCAGCATGGACACCTGAGGGTGCAGACGGGCGGGGTGGGGTGGACCCCTCAGGGTAGGGGGCAGCGTGGTAACCAGAGAGAGAAGAGTTGTCCAGGGCGAGGCCTGAGCAGGCCTTGGCGGGGATGGGACCCGCTGAGGGCTCGCGATGATCGCCCCGTGCAGAGCCTCACCTGGAAGTTGCGGTCGATCAGAAAGTTGGTCTCAAAGTCGTCGTCATCTTCTCCGAAGGGGTTGATGAGCTGCTCGGCTACCTGCGTGGGGAGGAAGGAGGGAGGGAGGCGGAACCTGGGGAACCTGGAAAACCTTGCTCCCCCCTCTTTCCCCAAGGCTTGGCCTCAGGGTCCCCCCCCACACACCTTGAGCCAGCCGGCATAGAAGAAGAACTGCAGCAGGGTGAATATGGGAATACACAGGTCCAGTGTGTGGTCTTTGTAGCCCTGAGCCGGGTCCAGGAACTGACGACCAATAAGGCAAGCCAGGAAGTAGCTGTACACCGCGATGGTTACCACCTGAGGAGTGGGGGGCGGCAGTATGCAGTATGCCAGGTTGGGGTTTCCCCTTCACCCCCCCACTTCAGGGAGTCCTCGAAAGAGAAGGGCTAGTTAGCACTGGGCGCCACGGGGATGGAGTTTTAGCCAGCCCTCAGCTTCCCCCTGAGACCAAAAGGTCAGGGACTCTGACCCTGATTATAAACAGAGGTACGGAGGGGTTACCTGGGTGTAGACAAGGGGTACGCTAATCCAGTCGTAGTGAAAGAGCATTCCACACTTGCCCCGAAAGACATTCAGTTCCTGGGGACGGGTACAGGTCATGAACAGGGCTGAGCCGGAGGCTCACCCGTGGAGATTGAGCGTGGGTACCTGGGTGGAGGTGGGGGGTCACGTGGTGGGAGGTGGGCATGTGCTTCTTGGGGCTCCAGCGGGGGGGCATTTGGTGTGAGTGTCCACGTAGGGTGAGGACATCATAGACCAAGGGACTGTTTCTGAGGGTGAGGGAAATAAGCGTGCACCTGGTGCCCGGGCCAGGTGTGGGTGCTTGGGATCTGCCTCGTGTGAGGGGCATGGGACCCCGCTGTTTACACACTCCAGGGGGTGCAATGTCCTTGGCATGCCACACGAATGGCCTCCTAGCAGGCCCACCTCCAGCAGCAGCTTAAGGGCACTATTGTCGCGGATGCGGCCTTCGCGCCGGGCCTGCGCCGCCAGGTTGGAAAACCACACGCAGGGAACCCAGTACTTGTTGTAAGACGAGTTCAAGTTCTCGAACTTCTTGCGCTCCTCCCGGGTCATGAATCCTGGAGGGGGCGTGGCCCGGGTTACCCGACCCCGCCCTCCGTCCCGGCCCCCGCCCTGCTCTCCTCCGGCCTAGGACTCACCCGCCTCCACCACGTGGTCTATAGTAGGGAAGCGCTTGAAGACCGCGGTGCTGACCGAGCGCAGGATGAGCACCGCCGACAGCCCTGCGTAACGCATGAGCGTACGCCGGTAGAGGCGGCCTCGATCGTCGCGCCCGTGCACTGTCCCGGCCACCACGCACATGAGCGCGTCGGGCAGCGGCATGCACAGATACTGGTTCCACCAACGGTGCACCACGAGCGTCACGTAGAAGCCTGCAGGCAAGCCGGGAATGGGGGCTCAGCAGGCGCTCCAAGCCAGGAATTTGGGGAGGGGGCATGTCGTGGGATGGGAGCGAGGCGACATTAAGTTTTATATTAGGGACACCCGAGCGGACCGGTTCATCCTGACCACGCGGGGACACTTGGGATGAGAACTTGGGGTTCCAGCTCTGAAGTCAGCGACGCTGGGGCAGGCGGGGTCCCCTGAGGATAGCGGACTGGGATCCCAGTATGGGGGTGCAGCCCCAGGGCCCCCTTTAGAAATCCATAGGCAGGCTGTTGCCCTGGCTGCATGGAGCCACGGGGCTGGGGACACGGGAACCTGAGACACCAGGAGGGGTCCTGGTTTGTGGAGATGGGGTGTGCATCAATCAGGGACACCTGAGCCGCCTTGTCACAACAGCTATACTGAGTCCCCCCACACACACCTCCCCGAGCCAGGAAGGAGTTGAGCACAGAGCCTCCCTCAGGGAGACTTGGGTAGGCTGGTCACCCCGTCTATGTGATGGCCAGGTAGCTGGGATCACATGACATCTCTAGAGGGCTGGGGGCCAGGACTTATCAGAGAAACGCCCCCTCCCCCCGCCAAGCTGTACTGGGAGAGGGGGAGAATGGAGTCCTATTGGGTCCCTGGGGCGCAGGATGTGTGGGGGAGCATTAGTAATCTTACGCACACACACGAATTGGGAGGATTTTGAGTGGCCAGGGCTAAGCCTATGGGAGACAGAGCTCCCGAGAAAGCAGCTCATGGGGCACCGTGGCCAGGTGAGATCCAGGCTTTCCGGGTGCGGGGCCACACCAGGCATCTCTCATGGTGTGGATCCCCAGAAATGGTGACGGGGGTTAGGGAGGCTGGGTTTCAAGGACGAGTCTCAGAGGGGCAGGAATGGGGGCCTCCAAGAGGCACGAATGAATGGGATTGGGTTTCTCAGGGACCCTCGGGGGCGCAACCGCACCGAGCACGAAGGAGACCGGGATGAGGCTGGCGTACTGGTCGCAGTAAATCACAAGCTTCTCGAAGTAACGCTTCTGCTCTTCCGCCAGCACGAAGCTGCGGGGTGAGGGGGTGCGGGATCACGCGCGAGCCCCTTCCCCGGGCTACAGATTTCTCTTGCCGCATCCGCTTCCGGGCCCGCCAAGCCCCCCCACGAGCCCACCGAGGCCCACTCCCCCAGACCCCAAGCTGGGCCCACGCCCCACCCCTAGATCCCGGGTCTGGGTGGGCCTGGCGCTCCGGCGTGCGCTCCGCGCCGCCCCCCCCCCGCCACCTCACCGGTAGGTGGCGCTCAGCGCCATGTAGAGGCCGAGGAAGCAGAGCAGCTCGCGCCACAGGAGTTTGTAGATGCTTCCGCGCCACAGCAGCAGCAGCTGCGAGAAGCCACCGAAGCGGGCGTTCGCCACACGGGCTGTGTAGGTGACGGTCATCGCGGCGCCCTGCCGGGGGGGGGGAGGGTCCGAAGAAGAAGAGGCTGGACGGGGCCCGGTGCCTGTGGACCAAGGAACGGAGGATTTCAGGTGGGAGTGCAGAGGTTCCTGGCGGCACAGTGCACTGTCCCCACCCCACCCCGGCTGGCTGTCCCCACCCAAGCCCCGTCCACCCGCCTGGGTCTTGGCACTTGCCCAGGTTCCCTTCTCCTCCCAGCCCTGTGCTGTATCCGCCAGCCCCAGCCCAACACCCCTGGACTCCTGGTCCACGCCTCTAGCACCTTTCGCTCTGCCTCCCATCTCCGGAGTTGCCCGGGGCCCGTGCCCCTCGCCTCCTCCCTTTCAGCCTCTTCCACGCCCTGAGTCCCCAGTACCTTGATTTTCTTTGGTTCTCAGGGCTTCAAACTCCCCCACTGCCCTTACCTCGATTTCTGGCTGCCTCTCTCCACCGCCCCCCAACCCACCCCTGCTCACAGTCTGGATCGAATCTCCCCCTGCACTTCTGAAGCCTCCTGAATCCCGAGGCTCTCCTGGCCTCCAGCCTCCCTGCCTCACTCTGGCCCCCGCTCCTGCCCTGGCTTGTTCACTTCCCCCGGAATGGCCCCCGGCTCTGCCCCCTCCCGCTTCTCCAGAATCCACCTTGACCTTTCCTCTGTCCATCCCCCTCCAGCCTTCCCAGCCCTCCCCTCCCCTCCCCCATGACAAATCCGGCCGCTGGGAAGTCCTTCGGTCCTCAGGGCCTCTTATTCCCCCAGGCCCAAGCCTTTCTCACCTGTGTTGAGGGTGGCCGGTGCAGGGACGCAAGGGGACAGAGATGGAATGGGCGGGTGGCTTCAACATTGGGTGGGGCTGAAGCCAGACCCTGGGTGGGAGGGGGCTGGGGAGTGGGCGGGGGCAGCCCCTCCCCTGCCCGCCCTGCCCTCTCGGCGGAGCTGTGGTCTCAGAAATTTATTTGGAGAAGTTCCGCCAGATTGTCACCTGGGGCAGGGGGAGAAGTCGGCCCTGTCCTTCCTCGCTCCTCCCGGGCTCCCTCCTCGTCATTCACCGGCTGTTCTAAGGCATCAGGAATCTAGAGCTGGAGGAGGAGCCGAGATCCTTTTCTTCCCAGACACACACACAGGTCAGCGACACACCGGGTCACTCTACAGTTACCTGTAGTCCCATGTTGTCACACAGATGCCCATAGAAAAGCACATCGGAAACCCAGACACAAGTTCAGCTTGCCTGAACAGCCTCGCACAACTACAGTGACTCAGAGACAGTAGGCACTGTCACAAAGACTTCCAAAGTCACACGAGATGCACAGAGCTCTATCCCCCTTACCCAACGTGTGACTGTAAGGCAGATGGGCCCTGGGCACAGCCGGCTCTCAGCTCAAAGGCACACACGGTCTGCTCCAAACAGCCACGTAGGAGGAAGGGAGAAGGGATCCAGGGGCCTGCATTCCCTTATGATCTTACTGTGTAACAGAGACACATGCAAGGCCACCTAACCAGCCCAGAGCAGAGCCCATCAGCCCCTAGAATGGCTTCACACGCAGAGCCCCACACATTCACAAAGGGTTTTCCTTCCTTCCCTCTCTCTTTCTTTCTTCTTTTTCTTTTCTTTTCCTCCCTTCCTCCCTCTCTCCTTCCTTCCTTTCTTTCCTTCTCCTTCCTTCCTTCCTTCCTTTTTTCTTTTTTCTTTTCTTTCCTTCCCTTCCTCCCTCTCTCCTTCCTTCCTTCCTTTCCTTTTCCTCCCTCCCTTCCGTCTCTGCCTTCCATCCTTCCTCTCTCTTTTCTTTTCCTTGCTTCCTCTCTCTTTTCTTTTCCTTCCTTCCTCTCTCTCTTTTCTTTTCCTTCTTTCCTTTTCTTTTCTCTTTCCTTCTCTTTCTTTCTTCTTTTTCTTTTCTTCTTTTCCTCCCTTCCTCCTTCTCCTTCCTTTCTTTCCTTTTCCTTCCTTCCTTTCTTTTTTACTTTTTTCTTTCCCTCTCTTCCTCCCTCTCTCTCCTTCCTTCCTTCCTTTCCTTTTCCTCCCTCCCTTCCGTCTCTGCCTTCCTTCCTTCCTCTCTCTTTTCTTTTCCTTCCTTCCTCTCTCTCTTTTCTTTTCCTTCTTTCCTTTTCTTTTTCTTTCTCTTTCTTTCTTTCTTTCTTCTTTTTCTTTTCTTCTTTTCCTCCCTTCCTCCCTTTCTCCTTCCTTTCTTTCCTTTTCCTTCCTTCCTTTCTTTTTTACTTTTCTTTTCTTTCCCTCTCTTCTTCCCTCTCTCTCCTTCCTTCCTTCCTTTCCTTTTCCTCCCTCCTTTCCTTCCTTCCTTTTTCTCTTTTTCTTTTGTTCCCTCCCTTCCTCCTCTCTCCTTCTTCCCTTCTCTACCTACTTTCCTTCCTTCCTCTCTCTCTTTTCTTTTCCTTCCTTCCTTTTCTTCTCTCTCTCTCTCTCTCTCTCTCTTTCTTTCTCTCTCTCTCTCTCTCTTTTCTTTCATCTTGCTCTGTAGCCCTGCCTGGCCTGGAACTTGCCTTGTAGACCAGGCTGGCCTTGAACTTGTGTCGATCCTCCTGCCTCTGCCTCCCATGTGCTGGGATCATAGGCATGCACCACCATGCCTGGCTCACACCTCGGTCTTAACCTCGATTTCTCCTGGACAAAGATGCATCCAGGGTTACCTGAGGAATGCAGGCACCTCCCCTCAACACAGTGGCACACAGTCCTAGGGTCAGAGCGGGGCCCTAGTGGTCCCTGAAATTTGTCAATGTTGAAAAGACATATTTGCAAGGGCTGGGGTGTAGCTCAGTGGTAGAGGGCTTGCCTAGCATTTCCTGAGGCCCCGGGTTCCATTCCCAAGAGTGCAAAAATATAAATTCGTACCAATCTTCTTAATAGTCCCACCAACTATACTCCCATGCATTTATGCATTAGTATGTTAAGGTAAGCCCCTCCCAACACTTCTGCCCGGATGTATTGTGTACAAACACACTCAGCCACACTCAGGCCCCAGACACTCAGGATCGCCAAGAACACACAAATCCGGGCCATAAATCCTTGTTCCCACGTTTGGCACGGATGTGGGAAAGACGTTCCCTCTTCAGAGACACACCAGGGGCACACCCAGCTTGGCACAAACAGCACCCCTACTCCATTCGGCAACTCAGAGGACATACATCCACGCAGCTGGGTGCAGGAGGGGCCGAGGCTCAGGGGTCTGGGCTGGGAGGAGGGGCTCCCGGGATGCCCATGCTAGGAGCACCGATGGCTTCCCGCAGCCGCCCAGGACACTGTGTTCCCAGGTTGGCAGATGTCCGCCCCGCCCCGGGGTAATTAGGAACCGGCTTAGGCTGGCCACCCTCGGACCCGCGCCTCCGCTGTCCAGCTGCCGGACAGCCTATAAACCCGAGCGAGGGGGCGGTTGGGGCAGTGGCGGCAGCTGCGGGACCTGGGGATGGTACGGGGTCAACTGTCAGATCAGCCGTTCCCACTCCCTAGGATGGGTCCTTTCACTCGCTACAACTAGCCCTTCCTGCTCAGCTCCCCTCCCAGGGCGGTCCAGGTCCAAGTCCAGGTCCCACACACTTTGGAGAGCCGGACCCCCGCAGGGTGGAAAGGCAGGTTGCCCAGACCAGTTCCCAGGCTTGATCATCGTGACAGCAAACAATAACAAA
The DNA here is from genome assembly GCA_007922755.1 of Pedetes capensis. Taxonomy (NCBI): domain Eukaryota; kingdom Metazoa; phylum Chordata; class Mammalia; order Rodentia; family Pedetidae; genus Pedetes; species Pedetes capensis. The sequence goes on along the minus strand of VMDO01002575.1, from coordinate 147,428 downwards.
CACTCCTTGGCAGGTCCGTGCCTGGCGCTGTTGTAAAATCCTCCTCTAGTTCATCTCATTGACTGCTTACGAACACACAGAAGATAGTTAGGGCTTCTGCTATTCCCACTCTACAGGTGGGAAAACTGAGGCTCAGATGACCCAGCTCGCTCCTGGAACAGTTAGGAGCTGAACCCAGGCAGTGGGGCCCGGAGCCTGGGGTCTTTGTGGCTGGCTGCACCCCCGTTTTGTGTATACGTGCCGCCCCAACGTGCCCGTGCCTGCTTGCCCTGTGGAGTGGGGGACGCGTCTAGGCTCGTGGCTGTGTTCCCCTTGCACGCACACCCAGGCACGCCCAGACCCTAGGTGTGTGCATCCTGGACACCCCTTCCTGAGTCATGCGTGACCTCAGGCACCCCCTTTCCGCCCCCTGCACCCCAACCAGCTCGGGCTTGGCACTTGCGATTGCTCAAGGTCATGCTGAGTCTCTCAAGTGGGGACAGAGTGGCTGGCGGAGGGAGGAGCACAGCACAGCGTAGCGGTCAAGGGGGTCCATCAGATGCTTTCCAGGCGGGTGCGCCTGCTGACAGTCTGAGGAATTTGTGCCACGGCTCAATGGGTGGCTACATTCAGGTCCTCATCTTAAGGGTGAAGGACGTAAGGTTGAACCGCAGGAAGCACATACTGCAGGCTTCCGAGACCCCCATTGGAAGGAAGGTCCGGCCTCAGCCTTCTGCCACCCAGTCCCCGTCATCGCCCCCATTGTTGCAGCCCTTTGCTGGGAAGGGCTGAGGCCATCCCACGGAGGCAGGAATCCGAGCGGGGGTGGGGGGGGGAGGTGGAGATTGTTAATCCCCTGTCTGGCAGGCCCAGCCTCTGCCCAGGGCGCCCTCTAATTCCCAAACCAAACAGCAGGCAGCACTGGGCCCAATGCCGGCTTAATTGGCTCCCCACCAGGGGCTCCTCACTAGCCTGCAGCCGCCAGACTAGGGGCCTCCGGATTCCCACACCCCAGTCCTCCCAGGGAGCGGGCAAACGCCCCTGTCTGGAGCCCTAGCAGAAACATCTCTTCTCATACACCAGAACGCTACCCCTAGCCCAATACATCCTCCTTCCCAAACTGCCACAGTGAATACGCATCTCTACTAGGTCTGTTGTGAATACACCCTTCTGGAATACACTGTGGTATAGTGCACAGCTTGTGCAACCGTACGGGAAAGTGCTTACCCATCCACACCTCCCTGTATCAACAAACACAGCTGTTTAAGATTATTTTTATTGAGGAGTAAGAGGCGGGGAGGGGTGGGGGGGCAACTGCAGCACCCCCGCCCCACCAGGGGGAACAGACCCCCTCCCCGCTTCCCACCTCCCAAGTAGCTCCCCTGTACTATAGGGGACTCTGTGCAAACTCTGCCCCGGGTGGGGAGTGGGGAGTGGGGAGGGTGGGTGTGAAATGGCAGCAGCTGGGGCCGGTGGTGGCCGTGCTACTGAGCGCTGGGGGGCTTGTAGGGCTCCAGGAGGAGGGCGGAGAAGGTGTTCACCTTGTCGGCCCCCCGCACCTCGTGGGGTAAGAGCGGTAGCTTCACAATGTGGAAGTCTTCATACAGGTCCTCCATCTGCGGCAGGGGCAGAGGGCAGAGAGCGGGGATCAGCGAGCAGGAGGGCAAGGTCAGAGGGGGTCCGTGGGAGGGGCCGGGCTGGGAGCCTCCTGGGGTGCAGGAGGGGCTGTGGGTCAGGAGTTTCATGGTGACATGATTGGCATTTGGGGCCAGTAAACTCAGATCGCTGGAATTGACCCATGGCTGTCTGTGCTTATGGGACCCAGGTGAGGCCAGCCGCAGCCCTGCAGGGACAGGACGATCTGAAGTGGGGGTGAAGGGCAGGGAGGGGTCCGAAGGAGGAGCAAAAAGTCAGAGAGGGCTGGGGTGCACCTCAGTGATAGAGCCCTTGTCTAGCATGCGGAAAACCCTGGGTTCCATCCCCAGGACTACAAAATAGGAAAAGAAAAAAGAAAAAGTGCCAGAGATGGAGAACAGAGGCAGAGGTGCCTGGGCTGGGCAGGCGCACCTGGTCCAGGTACTTGGCCTGGATCTTGTGGCGGGCCTCACACATCTTGCAGGGCTTTTCGGGGTCGGGGAAGACGAGCTGGTTGACGATGATATTGTGGGTGTCGATTCTGCACTTGGCTAGCTCCTGGATCAGCCGCTCCGTCTCATACAGCGACAGGAACTCCGCGATGCACACGCAGATGAAGGTCGTCTGCTCCTGAGGGGCGCGAGAGGGGACAGTGAGGGGTGGGTTCTTACCCTGCCCCCGGCCCGCGACCCCCCAACCTTCTCACCACCTGCTGGACCCTGACTCACAGGGTCCTTGAACTGCTCGCTGACGGAGCGGATGACGGGCAGCGTCTCCTCCAGCTTGGAGGCCAGCTGGTCGGCGTTCATGTCCCCCAGGCCCAGCATGTTGCACATCTGCGGGGAGGATGTGCCGGGCTCGCCATTTACCTTGGACCCACAGATCCCCCTGGGTTGGGGGCTTGCTAAATCATGGGGCGCCTCCCAGTGGTTGAAGGCATGGCGCACGGAACCCACTCCTGAGGTCTGTCTAATCCCTGCTCTGCCGCTTTCAAGGGGAACTGTGGCCAAGGCCCTTGACCTCTTGGGGCCTCAGTTTCCCCACTTATATGCTTTATTTCCAAAAGCTGTTAAGCTTGCTAAAGTGGCTCATACAATATTACAGAATGGTGCTGGGGATATAGTAGGTGCTCAGCAAATGTTACCACCTCTGGCTTAGGGAACACGTGCACAGCACAGGAGTGGACCTGCGGGTGTGCCAAAAGTGTTACAGGAATGGCAATAACCCTGGGACCACCCTCTTCATCTCTATTGGATAGATAAGGAAGTGAGGCCCAGAGAGGTGAAGTGACTTGCTTGAGATCACACAGCTGGGTTGCAATGAGTACAGAAGCAGGTCACCTGGCTCCAGGTATGTCCCAAGCTCTGCCTGGGACATTAGTGGAGAGAGGCAGAGGCAGAGTTCTGCCTGCAGAGTTGGGGAGACAGTCCCTGTTCCCTCCCCGAGGAAGATCCGTCCCCCACTAGCACGACGTGCTGACAGGCAGAGAATGTGGGGAAAGGGAATTTATGGTGGTGCATCTGGGGGGCTGGGGACCCACTCCCATCCTGGGGGTGCCTGGGTGCCCGGGGCCCCGCCTGCCTGTGAGATGAAGGGGCTGATCTGGTTCTTGATCTGCATGAGGCGGCCCAGACCCCGCTCCACGATGGTGGGGAAGTTGAGGAGCCTGAGCGTGTGGCCCGTGGGCGCCGTGTCAAACACCACCACCGAGAAGTTCATGCCCTTCACCAGCCTGAAGGGAGACGGGGGTCAGGCCCACCCTGGCTGCTCTTCCCCCTCCCGGGCAGCACCCCCACCGGCCGGCCGGGCCTGACCTCATGACCTCGGCGTAGCTCATGGCTTCGTCGATGCCGGGGAAGGCGCTCATGGCCTCCTGCATCATCTTCTTGCCCATGCTCAGCATGTTGTCTTCCTCGAAGAACTCATCCGGCAGCTCCGCCACGCCCAGGCTGGGGTCGATCTCCTGGGGGCCAAGGAGACCAGACTCAGGCTGCTGCAACCGCCTGCTGGGGGCGCAGGGCTTCCCAGCCTGGCCTCAGGGAGCCCGGGCAGGGCTCCGAGCACAGGACACCCCCACTCCCCCCCAACATTTTTCCTTTTAGTGGTACTTAGGGACTGAACCCAGGTCCTCACACATACTTTGCAAGTGCTGTACTACTGGGTTGGACCCCTGTTGTTGTTAGGTACCATCGAGTTGGTATCTGACTCACAGTGACCCTATGTACAACAGGCGAAACACTACTGTCAGTGCTTCTTTGCTGTTCACTGGGTTTTTGATGGCGGATTGATTTTTGGGAGTGGGTTGCCGGGTCTGTTTCCCAAGCCTACAGCACCTGGTGTTCCCAGGTGGTCTCCCATCCAAGTACTAACCAGGCCTGACCCTGCTTAGCTTCCAGGATCTGATGGGATCAGATGCCACAGGGCTATGGCTGCAGGCTGGGCTGTACCCCTAGCCCAATAAAAAAAATATTTTTTTATTTCTTGGCTTTTTGAGACAGGGTCTCACTGTGCAGCCCAGGCTGGCCCGGAACTCATTATGTAGACCCAGCTGGCCTCAAACTCACATCAATACTCCTGTCTCAGCCTCCCAAGTACTAGGATGACAGGCCATGCCCAGGTCTTTTTTTCCCACAGACCCTTCTTTAGGCCACAGAACTCCGTTGGGGACTCTTGATTGCATACCATTGTGCAAATGGTCACACCTTCAAGAGCCAGTGGAAAATTACAAACTTGGGCTAGGGGCCCCAGAGGGAAGCTGAAACCTACCACAGGACATTTACATAGCTGTTCCTCACCCGGAAACCACCTCCCCAAGACGTTCTCAAAATGGGTCCAATGGCCACTTTCAGATCATTCCTCCAATGGGAGCTGTCCCTGAACACGCTATCTAACAGTGAAGGCCTCCGACAACTTTGCCTTCCGTTCTCCTTAGCCTCAGCCCCTCCTCAGAGCCACACGGGTTTTATCAAGCTTATTAGCTGTCTCCCAACCACAGTGTTACCCTACGAGGGCAGGGGTTTTCTGCCTTGCTCACTGCTGTGTGCCCAGCACTCAGAACAGTGCTGGGCACACAGTAGTCCTCCGTATGTACGTGGCATCTGCATAGGGCTGCCCCTGCCTGGGGCCCCCGGCCAGTCCCGGACTCCATGTCTCCCTCTCTATCCTCCTTTGCCACCTCTTCTTGGTGACTTCATGGGTCTCCTGGTGAAGCCACTAAACTCAGTGGTCATTCCCTTATGGAGAGCTTGCCCACCAACACCCACCATACTCCCCTACACCCTGGTCGCACCCTTGATGGGTTATTCCTACTCATGGGGCCACCTCTGGCCTCCACATTCCAGTCTGACCTTAGCCTCCTCTTTTTTTCTCTTTGTGTGTGTGTATATATGTATTATTTCTTTCTTTCACAGTGCCAGGGGTGGGGCAGGGTTTGAACCCAGGGCCTCTCACATGCTTTGCAAGTTGGCAAGTGCTCTACCACTGGGCTGCACCCTCACCCCCTTTTTTATTTTTTATCTTGAGACAGGGTCTCACTAAATTATGCAGCCTGCCTCTGGCCTTCAACTTGCGATCCTCCTGCCTCTGCCTCCTGAGCTGCTGGGATGACAGGCGTGAGCCACTGTGCCTGGCTTGCATGTGTAGTTTTGAGGCAGGGACTCACCATGTAGCCCAGGCTGGCCTCAACCTTGCGCTTCTCCTGCCTCACCCTCCTGAGTGTTGGGATTAAGGGGTGCGCCACCACGCCCAGTTCCTCAGCCTCCTCCTCTGCAGCCTCAGTTATTCTAAGCCTCTGTGGGTCAATGCTTTCCCCCCACCTGTCCTTGTTCCCTGTCCCTCTTGGTTAGCAGCTTGCTTATCCAGCCCAGGCTCCATGAGCTGCTGCTGCAAACACTAACTCCTCCCTTTGTGGCTGGCAGCCTCCCCACTCAGCTTCTTCCCAGCTCGCTCACACAGCTACCCCTGGGGGCCAGAACACACTTGACACTCGCTCCCCATTCCAGTTCACAGATCTCCAGTGGGCCCTTGACAAGCCAGACGATTCTAGAACCCCCATTTTCTACCCTGAGAAGTATTTATTTGGTATCGTGTCCCTCTTCCAACCTCTTCTGTCCCATTCACTGCTGACACCCTTGTCTCAGTGAGAAAGAGTAGCTACTAGCTAACCACTCCCTCATCATCCCCAAGAAATGCCCGCGGCTCCTCCCACCTCCCTCTAATCCCTGGCCTTGGCAGAGCCTCAGGCCTGGGTCTGTGTGCTGGATGGAGCCCAACCTGCCTGAGGATCTCCCTGTGCTAGCTGCACTTCTCTGCCCTTGTTGTCATGTTCCCATCAGCAGTCAAGTATGTGCTGCTGCTGTTGTTAGGTGCCGTCGAGTCGGTATCTGACTCATAGCAACCCTCATAGGATTTTCAATGGCTGACTGTTTCGGGATTGCCTTGGGAGTGGATTGCCAGGTCCTTCTCCCATTTCTGCGGCGCTGGGAATTGAACTTGGGACCTCAGAGACTGCTACTTAGCGCTCTACCAACTGAGCTAAATCCCAGCCCCACGTATGTGCTACCACTGCCCTTCTCAAAAACCCCCTCCTAAATCCAGATGTGGTAATGTGCACCTGCAGGCCTAGCTACTGGGGAGGCCGAGGCAGGAGGATCACCTGTGCCCAGGAGTTCAGAGTCAGCCTGGGCAAGACAGTGAGACTCTGCCGCAAAAAAAACAAGCAAGCAAGCAAATAAACAAAAAGACCTCTTTCCTCAGTCTCCTGCCAGTGATGTCTACATTTCTTAGTTCCCATCGTGACTGTCCCTGTCCCCTCCTCCTGATCTGTCCCACTCCACGCTCCACGTAGGCTTTTGCCCCCACTCCCTGCTGGAGCCAACATCCTCTTCTTTCCTGAGACACGTTCCCTGCCTGGAGCTTAGGACCCCCCTCTCTCTGCTTTTTATCCCACCTCACTGCAAGTGGCTTCATTTTGTTCTCTTTTCTAGGTTCCACCTCCTCCTCTTCCTCTGTTGCACCCTAAATGCTGATATCCTCTCAGGCTTGTTTCTCAACCTCTCTGTTCTCTCACAATGTCCTCCACTCACACAGCTCGAAATACCACCCTTGGTGCACCTGTAATCTCAGCTACTGGGCAGCCTGCTAAGCCGGAGGGCTGCCTGAGCCCAGGAGTTCCAAGCCAGCATAGGCAACACGGCGAGACCTCATTTCAAAACTAAAATGTAAGTAAATAAATGTATGGCCCTTGGGACAATAACGTTCAAATCAATGCTAACCACCCCTAAACTCTGGTCTCATACAACTAAGCTACCGCCATGATGTCTCCACTTGGATGTGAGTGGCCACCTCGGACTCACTGCAGACAAACAGAATTCTATTTTTTTTTTTTTTTGTGGTACTGAGGGTTGAACCCAGGGCCTCGCGCTTGCATGCTCTGCAAGTGCTGGACCACTAAGCTGCACCCCCAGCCCAGTTTTTTACTTTTAGACAGGGTCTCGCTAAATTACGCAGACTGCCTCTGGTCTCGAACTTGTGATTCTCCTGCCTCCGCCTCCCGAGCTGCCGGGATTACAGGCGTGCGCCACCTGGACAAACAGAATTCTTGATTTGTCCATCCTAAAACCGCCTCTTCTCCTAGTCTTGCCTGTTCCCGCTACTTAGGAGGAAAAATAAGAGCGATACTTATTCCTTTCCTTCACCCATTAAAACCAAATAATTTTATCCTTTTTTTATTCTCCCCCTTTTTTTCAGTACTAGGAGTTTGAACCTAGGGCCTTGAACTTGTTGGACAAGGGCCCTAGCACTGAGTCACACTCCACCCAAGCCCTTTATTTTTTTTTTTAATTTTAAGACAGGGTCTTGCTAAGTTGCTCATGCTCCTCTTCCTCGAACCTGTGGTCCTCCTGCTTCAGCCTCCTGAGTTGCTGGGCTTACAGGTGTGCGTCACAGCAGCTGGCTTGATTTCATTGCTTTATTCCAAAATATAACCCCCAATATTTTAGGATGCGGCCAACATATTGTCCCTGAATATCTTCTTTTTTCTTCCCTTCTTTTATTTATTTATTTTTTTGACAGGGTCTTGCTACGTAGCCCAGTGGCCTCAAACTCCTGGCCATCCTCCTGCCTCAGCCTCCTGAGTGCGGGGTTTACAAGCGTGTACCACCATGCCAGGGCTGGGATTTAGCTCAGTTGGTAGAGCGCTGTGCTGCAGTCTCTGAGGTCCCGAGTTCAATTCCCAGCACTGCAAAAATGGGAGAAGGACCTGGCAATCCACTCCCATGGCAATCTCGAAACAGCCAGCCATTGAAAACCCTATGAGGGTCGCTGAGTCGGATACCGACTCGACAGCACCTAACAACAACAACAACCACCATGCCTGACTTATCCCCTATATTCTGCTTCCACGAGTCCAGGCTACTGTGTCATGTCTTACTTGGTTACATCCCCAGCCTCCTTGTTACTCTCTGTGCTTCCACCCTTGATTTACAATCCAATCTCCACACGGCAGCCAGAGAGAACTTTGTGAAACCTGAGTGTGAGGGACTGGGGATGTGGCTCAGTTGTAGAGCACCTGCCTAGCATGAAGAAGGCCCTGGGTTCTACCCAAAGCACTGTCACCATGACAACACCACCACCACACAGGAATTTGGCTACAACACTACCGTGTTAAAAACGAACAGCTTCCCATTAAGCTTAGCAACAGAGCCAGACTGCTCAGAGGGGCCTGCTAAGTTCCACAGCGTGCACCTTTGCTGGGTCTTCCTACTCCTTACCCTTGTTTACCCAGCTCCAGTCACTCTGGCCTCTTTCCTCTCTTCAACATTCCTCGCTTGTTCCTCTGTGGGTATGTTGAGAAAAGGCTGACGATGGAAAGCTATAGGCTGTAGGGCGGGAGGATGTGCTGGTCTACTGGTGGGTGTGTCCAAGAAACGCCCGCGGGGAGAGCTGGAGCCCCGCTTTACTTACCATAGCAAAGAGGTTGTCATAGCCTTTGACCTTGGTAGGCACCTTGGAGAACTTCTGGTCGAAAGCATCTGAGATGTTGTGGGCTGGGTCTGTGGAGATGATCAGAACACTCTCACGGCCCTTGGATAGCTGCACTGCCAGGCTGCAACTGGGCAAAGGAAAGCGTGAGGGATCAGGCTCTGCTCCCCGGGTCTGAAGGGGAAATGTGGGAGTCCTTGGAGCACAGACCTGGGGGAACCTTCAGAAGACAGTATGGCTCACTGGGAGATCAAACCTTAATCCCTGCGGGGGAACCCCTTCAGACCTCTTGACCCCTCCACCTGGACCAGAGTGTTGGGGTTCAGCTGACGGATTCAGTCTGGGCTAGTGCCTAATTTTTTTTTTTTCTTCTGGGTACAGAGTGGCATGGCCTAGCTACCCACTCAGCACAGCTTGTCTCTTCGCACCCTCCCTCAACTCTAAGCTAAGGGATCCCTTGCACTTCCTGCTAAATTCAAGATAGTTCAGTCCACTCGTCCAGGATAATTTGCTTTAGAGACCCCTCCCCAACCTCCCGGCTGGTTGAGGCAATTTGAGCACGTGCGCCTCCCCACCTCACCCCACTCCGCCTTCCACTTACTGATGCTGGGGATAAAACAGCAAGGTTCACGAGCCTAGAATAGCTTGCCCCGGTGCCCCTCTCCCTATTCTGAGCTCACTGAGACAGTCTGGTTGCTTGGGACAGCTAAGTGCTCTTCCGCCCCGCGTGCGTTGGATTCGCTGTGGTTCGGCACCAACAGGGATGATTCAACCTAGAGGGTGCCGGGCCTGCGTTCAAGAGGTATCTTCCGATTGCTGCAGGTCCCTTCTGAACAGTACAACCCAGAAGACCCTGGATCAGTCTCCTCGCCCGGCTAGGGGTGGAAGAGACGGCCCCCGGCATCCTCTTTGCCCGGCGGTACATTCCTCCCACCATCCTGGCCCGCATCGTAGCCTCGTTACCTGCACGTGGTCTTGCCCACGCCACCCTTGCCCCCGACGAAGATCCACTTAAGGCTGCGCTGCTCGATGATGTTGCTAAGCGTGGGCTCCAGCGGCTCCACATCAGGTGCATCCTCAAACTCCTCTGCCTCAACCCCCCACCCGGACACCCCTGCCGCCATCTTGGAACCGGCTCACGTGATCGGGCGGGATGTACCATGCAAAGTGCCTGAGGGGGAAATATGCCTACCACGTCCCCCTCGAGGTTAGGATCCTGAAGTAATTTCCTTATGGATTGACTTTTAGGAGGCAAGAAAAGTTATGTTGTCACTGTTTTATGCTTGAATGGGTCACCTTGTCGACCTCTTGTCTATATTTTTTCAAATGCTCCCCCTTCCTACTTAACATATTGGTACGGCCCAGACCACTCCCCTTCACTGATTGGGCCCTAAGTCTTGCAGCCTTCTTTTCATTGGCTACATCTTTTCTTACTTCCACCACTCACGCTCAAGTCCCGGTAGCCGCCAACCTCTCCTTAGCAACCAGCCAAACACCCTGTCTAAGCTCTTTCAGCGAAGTTAAAAGCCCTGGCTTGATTTTTATAGGCTCAATATCGTGTCGATCATTTCCCCTCCTATTTTCCAAACTGGGGCCCCGCCGGCCTCAGGTCCGCCCCCTCTCTTACTCTATTGGCTGTGTGTCACCTGGCTCCTGCCGCAAACTAATCCTGGACAAATCGATTAGGTGGTTTGGGACAGATTTCCGGATTGAGGATGGATTGGAAGGAAAAAAGACCAGTGTGGACAGGATCCATAGACTTTTATCCTGTATGCGCGAAGCCCCCATGCTGGGCAGGATCCATACGTACAACCATGTGTTCCTGGTAGTAGAAAGGACTAATTCCTGAAAACCTCATTGCACTTAGCTTCCTGTTCGAGGGGACTCCAAGTTCAGCGAATGTCCTGTTTGAATTGAATACCTATTCTAGGGAAGGAATACAAACTGGGTAGCAGGCCCTTGGCAGGAACTTTAGTCCAGAACACTCTTAACCTGAGAGGCGGACTCAGTCTAGAACCATCCTTGGCTTCCTTTAAGTACTCTAGCCCATAAATCCGAGGTGCCCTCTAGATCTATTTGTTGTTGTTGTTGTTAGGTGCAGTCAAGTCGTGTCCGACTCATAGCAACCCTTATAGGGTTTTCAATGGCTGATTGTTTCGGGATTGCCTTGGGAGTGGATTGCCAGGTCCTTTTCCCATTTGTGCGGTGCTGGGAATCGAACTCGGGACCTCAGAGACTGCAGAGTGGCACTACCGACTGAGCTAAATCCCAGCCCAGATCTATTTATAGGGACCCAAATCCCGATGTTGAGCAGACAGCCCCAAAGGAGGTCCTTTCATGCACAAAGATTATCCCTAAAGGCAGACGGGGATTCTAGCTCTGGAAAGTTATTGCTTCCCAGCCCCTAGCGGTAACTCTATAGTTCGAGAAGCCAACTACAGCCTCAGCCCCACACGAAGGTCCCAGACTCAGGGAACCTCTGGATTAAGAGAATCCTTGGGGCGGGGCGGCTCCCCCATGCCACGCCCATAGGACATGCCCCGCCCTAGTCCCGCCCCCAGGCCACGCCCTCCGCGCGGGTGTTTCTTGACCCACAGCGCTCTTCCCGGCATGCATTGTTCCGGACGAAGCAAGTCGGGCGCCAAGCGCGGGGCCGAAGCGGCCTTCCCGGAGTCCTTTGCGCTGCACCTGGCGACAAAATGGCTGCCCGAGGGAGACGGGCGGAGCCTCCAGGCCGGGAGGCGCCAGGCCCTGCGGGCGGCGGCGGGAGCCGATGGGCTGAGTCAGGGCCCGGAACGTCGCCCGAGAGCGGGGACGACGAGGTGTCGGGTGCCGGTTCGAGCCCGGTGTCGGGCGGCGTGAATTTGTTCGCCAACGACGGCAGCTTCCTGGAGCTGTTCAAGCGGAAGATGGAGGAGGAGCAGCGGCAGCGGCAGGAGGAGCCGCCCCCGGGCCCGCAGCGACCCGACCAGCCGGCCTCTGCCGCCGCGGGCCCAGGGGATCCGAAGAGGAGAGGCGGCCCGGGCCCCACACTCAGCTTCGTAAGGAGCCGCGGGGGTGGGGGCGGGCGCCAGGGCCTGCCTTGGCCGCGGGGATTCGGGGGCCAAGGAGGCAGATCGGGATCCAGGCCCACCCGGGCCCGTCCCGCTCACCCGCTGAGGATATGGAACCTGGGTTACCGGCAGGAGCGGACGTGGGGCGGGAGTGGGGACCTCCAGAGCCTACCCGCGGGAACCAGGAGTCAGGGAAATTGCATCGGAAGCGGCACTCCGAGGAAAGGGAACCCTGGATACCAGGATTCCCGTTTGACTTTGGATGCTGGAACCGCCCCCGTAATGTAGTGAAGGGGAGGGCAGATTCAAATACCCAGCCTGAGCTCTGTACGTTAGCCTTAAGCCGCTGGTAGTGACCTGAGGACTGCTTGACTTTTCTGAGTCTCATTCAATTGTCGTGCTGAACATTATACCCTGTGCTGGATAATTCAGTGGTGAACATGATAAAGAAGATCTCTGCTTTTTCTGGAGCCCCTGAGCTGGCCTCCCCGGGGTTAGGGCTTTAGTTGCAAAAACGGACGTCATCCCATCTTCTGATGTGGTGAGGGTTCCTGGAGGTGATCCTGGAATAGTGGTTAGCACAGGGCTATCTTATCAGGTTAGTGGTTCTCAATTAGGGGCAGTCCCCTCCATCCCCACCTTTGGCAAAGTGTGGAGACATTTTTGGTGGTTAAAACTGGGGGAGGAGGTGCTAGTGACATCTATAGGTAGAGGCCAGGGATGCTGCTCAACATCCTAACAATGCACATGACAACAAAGAACGATCTGACTCAAAATGTCATAGGGCCAGGTTGAGAAACTGGATTAAATATATAGGACGTAGCGTCAGCTCTGAGCTTGCTTTGTCTCACACCATTGAGAGTGAGGCCCTATAGTGTGGAGGAAAAAGTGTTGATTTGAGAAGAACAGTCTGGAGTTCAAGTCTTGGATCCAGCTGTGTCGTTTTGAGCAAGCCCTCAGTTCCTTTATCTGTTAGAAATGGGCGTGTGGGCTGGGAATGTAGTTCGGTGGCAGAGTGCTTGCTTAACTTGTGTGAGGCCCTGGGTTTGATCTTCAGCACTGGAAACAAACAAACCCCAAAGGAGAGGTACGGGAATTTTGCTTGATTGAAGGGCGGTGATGTGATGATGTCTCTGGAGCCTGTTGCAATCTCTGGAGCACAAGAAGCCCCCAGTCAAAGGGAGAAGAGGGGATACCAGCGTGGAAGTCCGTAGTGAGGCTTCTCTTAGAGGAAGGGGAAGGTGTCGTGGTTGGTGTGGCAACTGAGAGTAGAGACTGAATGCCGTTCCAGGAATGTATGCAGCGGTGGTCGTCACTGTCTTTCATTTGCTCATCCAGGGGCCATTGCAGCCGCACCCCAAAAAGACCAGGCCAGGTGAGGGGTGGGGGGCTCAGTGTTGCTTGGTGGTTCAGGATACGGCCCAGTGGTTAGATCCACCTGACCCAGAGTCCAGCTCCATAGTTTATTGGAAGCCTGATCTATCTTTCCCAAAGACTTAATACCTTGTCTATAAAATGAAGACGGTTATAATCTTCAATTTAGGGTAACTGAATGGGAACAGTATTCAGCCCAGGGCTTGGCATACAGTGAGTGCGCCATAAAGGGACCTCTTGCCACCTGTGTGGTCCCTGCCAGGGGAGGGTGAGGCCTGGGCAGAGAGAGCAAGGACACAGCCGGTCCCCCAGCAAGGTGGGCGCTCCTCTGGTTTTCTGGGAGGGCAGCCCGGGGCCCAGGACTGCCTGGGCATGGTGGCCCAGGGCAGGCGCTGAGTCGCGTGTGCTCCTCTCTGATTGCTGCGCAGGTCGGCCGGCTGGTGGAGCTGGGCGCGGCGTGGAGACAGGCCACCAGGCCGGGCTAGGAAGGTGTAGTGGGCCTCAGCACCGCCAAGGGCGGGCCCGGCTCCTGTAACCCTTGCAGTCTTCTGTCCCTTCACCCAGGTGGGCAAACGCAGAGGCGGGAACAAACTAGCCCTCAAGACGGGAATAGTAGCCAAGAAGCAGAAGACGGAGGATGAGGTGAGCAGGCGGGGTGGGGAGCTGCCCTCCATTCCTTTTCCTCCCCGCCTCTGCTCTCAGGAACCCGCCTTCTCCCTCCCGTCCAGCAGCTGGCCTTGGGTGCGCATGCCTGGTGGGCTGGGAGGGCTTTCCACAAGGTCCCCAGATAACTCTCCTCTGCGGATCTTAACCTCAAACCCAGGGCCTGCAGGGTGACCCTGGGGATGGGTCAGGTGTCTCAGGGCAGTTCTGACCCTCCTTCCTGGCCCTGCCCTCCCCGCCCCCGATCCCCTGTTGTTCCCCTCACCCTCCCCACAGGTATTAACAAGTAAAGGTGATGCATGGGCCAAGTACATGGCAGAAGTGAAAAAGTACAAAGCCCACCAGTGCGGTGACGATGATAAAACTCGGCCCCTGGTGAAATGACCCCTCCCCGCGCCCACGGCCTGGGACTCTCTGCGATGTACATAACTATTTAATGCGGCGGTGGCGGCAGCAGCCTTCCCAGAGTACTGAACACAGAAGGAACCCGAGGTGCTTCCCGCAGCCGCGGCCGATTCTCCAGGACTCTTTTTTTTACCTTGAGCACTTGCCTCCTGAGACTTCCTAGAACAGTGGTTTACTGTCCCCTTCCGTTCCCCTCCTCGCTCTCTCTGGCTGTCTGTCTTCCTCCTCTTGCCTCCCTCTCCCTCTCCCCCGAGCCGTCACTTCTGGGAAGTAAAGAACTTGACTTAGTGACGGAGCCGTGTGCTTGGTTTGTCTTCTTTTGCGCTTCCGAACCTAAGCCCTCCCGCGTTGGTGAGCCCTATACCTGCCAAAGCTTGGGTCTGGTGCACTGAGCAGGGATGTGGGGGCTCAGAAGACAGGAGCACATCCCCTCCTCTGTCTTGAGGAGGGACCCGTCTTCCTTCCCCTGGGACTGCACCCCCACTGTGGCACCTTAGGCCCAATAGCTATCTATCTAGCCTTCCTTCCTTCCTTTCTTTTTTCTTCCTTCTTCGTCTTCCCCTTCCCTTTTCCTTTTCTCCTTCCCTTTCCCTTTTCCTCCCCTTCCCTTGCCTCACCTCTCCTCCCCATCCCTCTCCTCTCCTCCCCTCCCCTCTCGTCTCCTTTCCTTTTTTCTGTACTGAGGGCTTGAACCCAGGCACTTGCACATGCTAGACAAGTGCTCTACCCCTGAGCTACACCCTCCTGCCCCTCTTTTATTTTGAAACAGAGTCCTGCTAAGTAATGCAGGCTGCCTCTGGTCTTAACCCCTGACCCTTCTGCCTCCTAAATTGCTGGGATTCCAAGTGTGGGCCGCAGCACCCTGCTTAGGTGTTATTTTTTTTTTCTTTAAGATTGTGTTGCTGCTGTGTAGCTCGTGTTGGCCTTAAACTTCTGATCCTCCTGCCTCTGCCTCTGAAGTACTAGGATTTCAGGCCTGTACCACCGTTCCTGGCCAATGCAGTCTCTCTCGACAATCCTATTTTGACTGCAACTTGAGATGTCACTCAGTGGCAGAGCACTTGCCTGGCACGTGCAGGGCTCTGGGATTGATCCCCTCCACACACATACCTTCCATTTTGGCTGCGCCAAAACTTTGTTCATTCAGCAGATAATGAGCACCAACTGTATGCCAAGTCTAGAACTTCGGGGCCAGGGGAGTGAAGACAACAGACCATCCTCTCCCTGCGCCTGCAGAGGAGACAGGTGGGAGCAAAAAGAAGCCCTTGTGTGTGGTGATCGCCAACAAGGATGGGACAGAGGCTGGGGAGAGGTGTCAAGGGGTCTATTTTAGTTGACACTTGAATCAGAGCCCTGAGGGAGGTAAGGAAGGGTGTCCCAGATAGGATCAACTAGCGTAAAGACAGGTCGGACAGGGCCTGTCCCCGATAGGGACCTGAGGAAAGATAGGACAGGAGAGACAGCTGTGGTCCTGGAAGAGGGCTAAGGTGGGGTGCTGCGTCCCATTCAGCCAGATGCCATCTGTGGGCCAGGGCGTTCACTGGTAACATACGCTAAGCCAGGCGTGGTGACACAAGCCTGTTACCTCAGTGTCCTCCGGAGGCTGAGCCCCCGCTTACATGGAGATGACAGCTGTTGCCAAAACCGACAAAAATCCCAGCCCTTGTGAATCTGATATGCTCACTGAGTTGGGGTTGGGGAACAGACAAACTGAGACACAGAACACATCAGGTGGTACCACCTTATGCCATGGAAGGTCCTAGAAGAGAGGGGCGGCAATCCAAGTAGGCTGCTTAGGGACGACCTCCTTGAGAAGGTGATGTTGTTAGGTGCCATCGAGTTGGTATCTGACTCATAGTGACCCTGTGTACAACAGGCAAAACAGTATTGTCAGTGCTTCTCTGCTGTTCATAGGATTTTCAATGGCAGATTGAATTTTGGGAGTGGGTCGCAGGGTCCGTCTCCCAAGCCTATAGCACCTGGTGTTCCCAGGTGGTCTCCTATCCAAGGACTAACCAGGCCCGACCCTGCTTAGCTTTGGAGATCTGGTGGGATCGGATGCCACAGGGCTACGGCTGCAGGGAAGAAGGTGATACTTGTTTCAAATCCTGGAGGAGGTGGGACAGGCAGCGAAGGTGGTCTTTGGAAGAGAGTTCCAGGCAGGAGGAGTAGCAGGTGCCAAGACCCTTCACCGAAAGCATGCCTGGCTAGCTGAAGAAACTGCAAGCAGGCTGCAGAGGGGACACCTTTCCCTCTCACTTCCTGCTAACACACAAGAAGGCTCGTCAGGTTTATTTTCCAGGAGGGCTCAAAGGTCTCTTTTTATTTTGGGGGAAAAGTGGGTTGGCCCAGGTGCGACTTTGGCTGGGGTGGGGGAGGGAGCGCAAACTAACTGTGGGATCCTGCCCTGCTTCCTGCTTCCCCCTCCCTGAAAGGCAGCAGCAGTGGCTGCTGGATCTTTAAAAAGAAACAGAAGTGGGAGAAGTAGGTCGCCTCTGCAGCAGCGGCCTCTATTCTAGAGTGTCAGGAGGCAGGAGGAGCCGAAAGTCCAGGCACCTCCCTTCACAGCGCTCACCGGCTGTGACCTGGGAGAAGTGAAGGGGGAGGAGAAGCCACTTCGGGTTTTGGTGAGTCACACAGCTCTGGCTTCAGTCTATTTTAGTGCCTGTTGGCTGTGTGATCTTAAGTAAATCAGTTGGCCTTTCTGTGGTTCAAGTCCTTCATCTATGAAGGGATAAAATATGGAAGCATCTCTATATTAGAGGTGGCAGACGGCGGGCCAAATGTAACCCACAAGCCTTAAGAGTAAGGCTAATAAACTCTTAGTTTATTCCACCTGGGTGCTGGGGGGGCTGAGACCAACCATGGGGCATCAGCAGCTTGTGGCTGCTGCTGTTAGTTGTCATGGAGTCTAGTCCAACTCACAGTTGGACCCCTCATAGGGTTTTCAATGGGTGACTGTTGGGATTGCCTTGCCACATCCTTCTCCCATTTTGTGGTGCTGGGAATCGAACTCGGGACCTCAGAGACCGCAGAGCAGCGCTCTTCCAACTGAGCTAAATCCCAGCCCTCTTCTGTGGCTGCTAAGGACAGGCTTTTATAGATGATAGCAGAAGAGGATTTGGAGAGTGATCTCTGGGATGATGGAACTCATGTGAGTGGTGCTGTACTTTTTCCATTGCTTCTGGGGACCCTCCCCTCAGATGTACTGCTCCGTGGAAAGTTTCCCAAGCTTTAAGAGGATTTCTTTTTCTATTTTTTCCTGCAGTACCGGGGGTTGGACCCAGGGCCTCACACTTGTATGCTTTGCAAGTGCTGTACCACTGAGCTGCACCCCCAGCCCATGTTTTTCTTCTTTGAGACAGGGTCTCACTACATGACGCAGATTGCCTCTGGTCTCGATCTTGTGATCCTCTTGCCTCTGCCTTCCAAGTTGCTGGGATTATAGGCATGCACCACCACAACCGGTTTAAAGAGAATTTCTTATACTCTAAAGTCAAGTTCTAAAGAGCCAGAGCTGAGAGTGTAGCTCAGTGGTAGAGCTTTGGCCTGGGATGCCCAAATGCCCTGATTCAAGCACTGCAAAATAAAATAAAATAAACACATAAAAATAAACTCAAAAGAAATAAAAAGTGAGCCGGGCGCAGTGGCGCATGCCTGTAATCCCAGCGGCTCAGGAGGTGGAGGCGGGAGGATCACAAGTTCGAGACCAGAGGCAGTCTGCGCAATTTAGTGAGTCCCTGTCTCAAAAAGTAAAAAAATGGGCCAAGGGTGCAGCTCAGTGGTCCAGCACTTGCAGGGCATGCATGTGCGAGGACTTGAGTTCAACCTCCAGTACCACAAAAAAAAAAAAAAAAAAAAGAAAGAAAAGAAAAGAAAGAAAGTAAAAAAAATTCCACATTCATATACTCAACTATAACCTTGACCTTGTTTGAAACCGCTGTCATTGCTTTTCTGGGTGAAAAAATTTGCTTGTGTTTGGGGCCTGTGTTTGCTTAGAGGCACTGGGGGTGGAACCTAGGACCTTATGCATGCTAGGCAAATGCTCTACCACCGAGCTGCACCTAGCTCCTCAAAATGTTGATCTTTTAACTTGGGTGCATTGTGATGAGATGCTCGAACAGAGCAGGAAGCTACGTGCACGTTTGTCTCCGATCTTAGAGTCACAGTTGCGCACCAGCTCCCTGCATTTCTTCTTGAACTGAATGCTTTTAGTTGAAGTTTGCCATGCACAGAGCTGGTGTAAGAATCACAGGGAATAACATTCGGAAAACGATTGACAGCTAGTAGGTGCTTAAAATGGGGGAATACCAGACATGTCAGGTTTGTACCTGTTGTGGCAGGGGCTCCGGACACTAAGACAGGAGAATGGCTTGAGGTGGAGTCGTGGGCAGGAGTTTAGGAAGGGTGTAAAAATAAATGGAGGTGGGAAAACTTGTCCTGATTCAGATCCTCTAGCTGAGAGAGAAAGGAGACTCCTCTGACCACACGACGTCCAGCAATGTAGGCCACAGCATGGGCCACTTTGTTCTGCCCAGACTTCCCCAAGGTTTGAGCAGGGCAGCTGGAAACTTTCCACATTAAAGGGAGGCGTGAGCCAGGCATAGTGGTCATCCCAGCATTTGGGACGCAGAGGCATGAGGATCGCCAAGTTTCAGGCCTCCTTGGGCCACATAACGAGAATCTTGACTCACAAACGAGAGAGAGAGAGAGAGAAAAAAAAAGGCTGAGAATGTAGTTCCGTGGCAGAGTGCATGCCCTGGATTTGATCCCCAGAACCACAAAAACAAAACCATGAAAAACAGCCCTTTGTCTCTTGCATCCCAACCTTGCAACCCATGACCCGTATCTGGAGTGGCGCCCAAATTTGACCATAAAGCTTACACAGTTCTCAACCCTCCTTGAAATCCTCCAATCCAGCCCCAACCCTCCCATCTCAACCACGTCAGAGAGACTTCAGACCCCACGCTGCAGCCCACCCTTTGGAATCTCAGCTAGAGCCCCAAAGCACGGCGGCCCAAGCGCGTGGCAGGTAGGGACTTGTAGTTCCAAGGCTCACTGGTGTTGCGGCGAGGTGACTTTGCGCATGCGTAGGTGGCGGCTTTCCACACGTGTCTCTTAAGACCGGTTTCTGTCCAGCCGTTCTGGCTGCGGTGGGAATCGCCGCTACTCTTCCTAAGTCTCGGAGCGAGTTAGGCGCCAGCCGCCCCTTCCCTAGCGAGGGAAGCCCTAATTCTTGCTATTCATGAAAGAATGGAGCCGAGACTGATTTTGCCAACGGGAAATGGCCTGAGAAACTTGTCCCTCTTCTTCGTGTTGGGGCAAACATGGATCTGTGCCTCTTTTGAGGATCAAAACCCCCCTCACGGCAAAGTTGGGTGATCCTTCGGGATTAGAATCCTGGTTCATTCAGTAAATATTTGTTTAGGGCGGGACTGATAACAGCAAAAGGACAGGGCTTGAGCCTTGCGGGCTAAAAGCCAAGTTTTCAAAGAACAGTGTAAGGCTGGTCAGGTACTGATGGAACAAACTATCCTTACACCTATTTAGTAGGGAAACTGAGGTCCCAAGTGGCAGGAGGTCACCCACTTTATTATCGGTAGGGCCGGGAGGAGGAGGAAATCGAGAAGCTTCAGGGAATTTCATCTCGTTTAACTTCAAGTAGGGAAACTTCAGGTAGGGAAAGGTAGTATCTGATTTTATTTCAAATGGTATATATCCTTATGGCCTTTTTCATCTTGGAAAACTCTCAAACAGTACTGGAAAATAACGAAAAATGGGGCAGTGGTTTCTGTAGGAACCCAGCCGGGCTCAGGCACTCTCTTTTTCCAGCTTGCTTTTCTTTGTGTCTGGATTATAAAGTCACCCCGGGTTCAGCCCCCCCCACTTTTTTTTTTTTCCCAGTCTGTACGTTGCATACTCTCAAGTACATCCCCTGGATGGGAGGTTGGAGGGGAACAGTTCAGTTTTTAGGGGGAGTATTAAAGGCGGAGTCGGCTGTAGTCGAGGGGTTCCGGGATCCATTACACACTAAGAATCCCCATGCGCTACCACATTCTTGGCTCCGGCTAAGAGCTGCGGTCTAGCGGGTGTGAGATGCTGAGGAAACCGAGATGCTGGGAGGACCGACCGGCCAGAGAGGCCAAGAGAGGCGGCTAGTCTGCCGTCACGTGACCTGTCCTCGCCTAGACCCGCGTCTCCCCAGTGCTTGGTCACGTGTGCCGGCCGCGCTTTCTGATTGGCTCAGTTGGACAAGTTTGAACAGAATACGGAAGCCGCGGCGGCTCATGTGCGGCCGCGTTTTTTTTTTTCCTCCTCTCTCTTTGGCCCTCTCCTTTCGCGCGAGTCTCAGGAGAAGCCGCAGCGCTAGGCGCCGCCGCTGCCGCTCGGGGCCCGGTAAGTGAACCTCACTCAGAGCCCGACCCGCTCGGCTCCGGCTCGCGTCGACCCCCGCCGAGCTCTGTGCCTGCGCCGCGCGCGGCCCGGGCGTCGGGGCCGCGCCCGACCGGGAGAGGCCGGGAACCCGGTTGGGCCCGCTCCGCGAGGCCGGGAGAACGGGCCGGGCGGGGGAGGGGGGAGCCGAGCCGAGCCTAGGGGGTGGGGCCTCGGGGCCGGGCCAGGTTGGGGTGCCTCGAGGAGCGGGCCAGTGGGGCGGCCGGGGTCGGGCAGGAGGGGATCTGATTGGGGGAAGCGCCTGGGGACTGCTGGGGGCCCGATTGGGGGCCGTCGCGAGGATCGGGTGTGTGGGGGAGCCGGTCTCGGTGGGGCTTGGTTGGGTCTGATCGGGGGAGGACGTGTTGGAAGTTGGGGGTGGGTGATGGTTGGGCCCCGGTAGGGAGTCGGACTTGGGCCTGGAGGACTTTGCTGGGTCTGACTGCGGGGCGTCGCTGAGATCCGTTGAGGAGAAAGCTCCAGGGAGCGTTCGGCTGGGCCTAATTAGGGAAAGCTGCAGGGAGCGGACGCAGGGGGTTTCCGACTCTGGGTGGTGGGGGGCTTGGCGGAAGTTGATTGGGGGAGCCGACGGGGATCGGTCAGCTGGAGTTACTGCTGCCTGGGGCGGAGGGAAGGAGCGGGAGAGGCTTGGCCAGACCTGATTGGGGCAGGCGGCAGGGACTCAGTCCAGGGGGCTCCTGTCGCGGGCAGGGCGGGCTTGGCTTGGCTCTCTTTCGAAGGGGCAACGGAGAGCCTATCTGGGGATTGCTTCGGGCCTGGTTTGGGGGAGTCGCTGGAACAGACCTGGCTGTGCCAGAAGGGGGGGGAGCATCTGGCATCCGCGGAGCTTGAAGGGCCGGTTTAGGGCAGGCGGCAGCGATCAGCACCATCTGAGCACCTGGGGACCGTGCACCTGGGGCAGCTCAGGAGCCAGACCCTGGCAGGAGGCAGCTGGGATCTGGCGGAGCTTCAGGGCCGATTTCGGGAAAAGGGGAATCTTCAGTCACTGTGCTTACACCAGGGAGACCACGGGGGCCGGGGCGCTATCGCGGTCTGGGGCGGAGCCCCTGGATGTGGAGACAGCTGGGCCCTCGCCCAGCGGCTGCGAGGGAGGCAGAAGCCTCAGGGCCCGCAGCCGGGGGCGGCGGCGGCATGGGCCACCGTGGGAAGAGGGGCCCACGTTGGGTCCGATGAGGATCGGCCGGGCCCCACCACCACCTCCCGTGGCCCGCTTCCATCTACCCCCGCCCGCCCTCCCGATCCCGCGACTGCGCGGCCGAGGATGGCGCAGCTGGCGGGGACCCCGCACTTGGGCGGGCGTGGATCGGCGGCCGCCGCCTGTCCGTCGAGGGCGCTCCCGTCGCCATGCGGGTACCCCTGCTGCCGCTTCGGGGGCTCCACCCGGGTCTCACAGCGAGCTACCGAGACCCCGCGCTGATCCTGGCCCCTACTCCCGCAGCTCAGCTTGCGCCATGGACTGGCAGCCAGACGAGCAGGGCCTGCAGCAGGTCCTGCAGCTGCTCAAAGACTCCCAGTCGCCCAACACAGCCACTCAGCGCATCGTGCAGGACGTATCCTTCCTTCCTTCCGGGACTGGGGGAACTGGGCAGAAGTCTGCAGCCCCTGAAAGGCCAGAGGGAAAGGGGCCCACTTCCTGACCCCCATTCCCTGCTGTGGGAAAGCAAGGACCACATAGAGAATAAAGGATTCAAATTCCTGGTTCTCATTTCCAGAGGTGCAGAGATTGTAACTGAAAATGATGGAAATAGCAAATATTCATTGAGCACTTCTTTAAATATTGAAGTAGGTGCCCTTACTCAGCCTGTTTTACATGGGGGGACCAGGCTTAGATAGGCAAAAAGATTTGCCCAAGGCACAGTTAGTAAGTGGTGTGTGTGTGTCGGGGAAGACCAACCCTGTCAGGGTTGAGTCCAACGTGACCTATGAATGTGTGATTAGATGGCTACCCCCTTAGGGACAGGGGTCTTGAGTTGGCATTTGGGTTTTGTTTAGGCTTTGTCATTGAAACAAAGTTTTTTCTAATGGGTTGTTTATAAGTTAAATATTTTAAGTGTTTAAAATACCATCTGCTGGGTGTGGTATGGCGTGGCGCATGCCTGTGATTCCAGCACTCAGGAGGCAGAGGCAGGAGGATGGTTTGAGGTCAGCCTAGGTTATGCAGTGAGACCCTGTCTCAAAAAAACAAACTAAATAAAATAGCACGTTGTACTTAAAAATTGGGGTCCCCCTGCCACAGTGCTTGGGCTGAACTGAGGACCTGAACCATGCTTGGCGTGTGCTCTACCACTGAAGCTGCACCTTCTCCCTTCTGGTCTTTTTTTTTTTTTTTTTTTGCGGTACTGGGTATTGAACCCAGGGCCTCGCGCCTGCATGCTCTGCAAGTGCTGGACCACTGAGCTGCGCCCTCAGCCCATTTTTTTACTTTATTTGAGACAGGGTCTCGCTAAGTTACACAGACTGCCTCTGAACTTGCCATCCTCCTGCCTCCGCCTCCCGAGTTGCTGGGATTACAGGCGTGCACCACCGTGCCCGGCTTTTTTTTTTTTTTTTTTTTTTTTTTTTT